>JAHDVE020012026.1:0-81241 GCA_022606495.2 Halesus radiatus
TTTCAATTTGGATGAGTGTTTCAGGCTAATAATTATTGTTTATAAAAATAATTGTTATCCTTTGCGCTATGCACAAAAATCTTGTCTTAAAAACTTTAGTTTATCAATTAATAAAGATTTATTGTATCTTTCGACCTAAAGCTTATAAAGGAAACCATTATTTATCGTCAGAGGTTTTGCATTTGTCAAGGTTTTCCTGCGAGTGTAAAGTTCGCAAAACCATTTTTCACATAGCAATAACAAGGCTTCAAGAAAATTTCCAGGTAGGTACTTATTCATTTTTTTCACCAAGTGGCCATGATGGAAAAAATGAAGGTGTTGCTTATTTAGAAAACTAAAAATAAATACAGGTATGTAGCTTGGCATTTAATTGTAAATATAAATATAAAAGTAGCTTGGCATTTAATTGTAGATATATATAACTTTGAAACTACAAAATGACATTACTATGGCAATACCAAGCTACTAATGTTGTCTTTGAAATGTGTTGAATTTAAATATTTTCACATATTCGCGTTCGATAATTCGTTTTAAAGAAACAAAGTAAATCACATAATTTGAAAAGAAAAATATAATTTAGATTTGTGAATTACATTTTTTTTAACTAACATTTCACAATACGGTTAATTAGATACATAAAATTGCAAAAATATAAAAAAACACATTTTCATGAAATTATTTTCCTTGCAAAACGTTAAATAATAAAAAAAAGTTTTAACAAAAATATTTTAGATGAATATGATGATGTAGAATGATCCCCTTTCGCAGAGTAACACCGTTTGGTTAAAATGAAACACATCCACTTGGACCATTGTTATTCGGCCGCATATCCTCTCTGCATACTTATTTTACAAAGGAGGACGTAAAGCAGAAATAATCCTTCAGGGGATCAACTGTCGGAGGGATCAACTGCCCGAGGGATCAACTATCGGAGGGATCAACTATCGGGGGGCCTACTGTCGGGGCCCAACTGCCAGGGGATTAACTGTCATGGAACCGTCTCGGATATACCCATCCGATTTTGATGTACAGTAGAAAAGAGATTTTTAATTACCTGGGCCCGCAGAGTCGCTGACTTCTTTCATTCACTTGCGCATGCTATATTCTTGATAGATTCACCTATCTTAACAAACGGATTGCAATCTTTGGAGCACATACGTCAGGTGGGAATGCTGTCCTTGTTTTACCGGTATTTTAATGGACGATGCTCTGAGGAAATACCGTCATTAATCCCTTCGGCACCGGTGCATAGTCGGGAAACACGCCAAACGCGTGCCCAACATTTGCACACAGTCGACATTTGTCACACGAGAGCGGGTCGCTTTTACGACTCGTTCCTGTGTTCAACAGCTCGGCTGTGGAAAGATCTGCCGGCCTCTGTGTTTCCTCCATCCTACAACATGGATCTCTTCAAGACCCAAATTCGCTCCTTCCTATCCTCTAAAAGACCCTCCACACAGTATCCCCAAATATGATATAGGCCTTGAGGGAAATTATTTCCTGTGTTGTTTCCGTAAAAAAAAAATTCTCCGTACACTATAATTGCATTACGGTAGCAAACCTACGTAATAAAATAAATACAATAAATGTCCACGGTGTCTTTATTAGAATTGTATTAACCCGACAGCTGGGGTCACCGGGGGGGTGTGAGTGGTGAGGATGCAATAAAACATGGAATATAAATGCAGTTGGAGCGTCTAGGCGCAGTCTAAGAATGCAATTGAAATCCCACCGTGTCATCAATTTTCCAGTGCTACGTTAAGGGGACTGTGAGACGTATTGGAAATTGAAAATATGTTCGATTTATGTAAGTGGAGGCGAGTCGTAAAAGTTCACCCTAACCGTTTTTCAAAATTAAAATTAAGTGGGAGAGGGATGTCGCGTCGGAGAGGGATTATTTATTAATTCGACATAATGATAATATTTCTACGCAATACTATAAGCAATTTTTTTAAAGAGAAAAACATTTATTACATATTTTTTAAATTTATATAGGATTAGCATTTATCAAGATCAATTCAGAAATATGATTTTTCTGAGCGTCCTACGTTTGTTTTACAAAATAAAAATACGTTTTGTAATTTCTCTTTGCAAAAGAAGTTAGATTCAAGCGATTTTCTAAATATATTTCATATGGCCTCTCCATTAATATGAATTTCTGGTAATATTATATCAATTCAATAATTGGTAATAAGATAAGTATAGGAATTTATTTATTCAGTTTCAACTAGAAATCGCAAAATCCGGAGCCGATTCGAAAATCCGAATTTTCAAATTTCGTGAACTCAAAATCCGGATAATCGAATTAAATCCGTACCTTTGAAAAGGCACAATATATTCAAAAATTAAAAAAAAAATTATTGATACAACTGTTTCTGCGTTCAAAGCCAAAATAAAATGTTTGAAAATGGCTTTGAACGCCGAAACAGCTGTCACAATAATAATAATAATAAAACAAACTAAAATTCTCCTAGAACTTAATAAAAACATTATAAAATTTGGTTAAACTCAAAATCCGGATAATTGAATTAAATCCGGACTTTTGAAAAGGCACAATAAATTAAAAATTAAAGAAAAAAAAATATTGTTACAACTGTTTCTGCGTTCAAAGCCAAAATAAAATGTTTCAAAATGGCTTTGAACGCCGAAACAGCTGTCACAATAATAATAAAATAAAAAACTAAAATTCTCCTAGAACTTAATAAAACATTATTAAATTTGGTTTCTTTCCAATATATTTTTTTAATATACTCGTATATATATATATACCTTATATTCTCCGCAGACTGGACTAACAAGGGTATCGTATATAGAAATTGTGTTAGTCGTAAGAAATAATACTAGTATTCCAAGGTTAAGAAGAAAACAATCCATTGTAAAAAGATATTGTCTTTACAATGTCTGGAATAAAATATTGTCACAGCAAACGACTCTCAGTTGCAATATTTATGGTTTCTACCATTATAGAACCCTTAAATATATTTTTTTTCTTTTAAAAAGGAAAGGCAAACATTTTCAGGTTACAAATAACCTGACAATATTTGAAAATCAGATACTACCATCACACTAAGGGGAAGATTCTGCTCGTGTCGTGGGAGGACTTCGTCAACCGAGGAATTGAATCACGACGCGATGCCAACTCAGCCACTGACCGGTCATTGATAGCTTAGATCAGTAATTTTATTGTAATGCGATAAATTTTATGATCTTTGAAACTTTCGATATTATAATAGTTACAGAGAAAGTTCAAATGATAAAACTTGGGAATCGATTAAATATTCATATAAAGTTGTGGTGAAGATTGGATTTTAATATTCAATTAAGAATTCCAATAAATTTTCAATTCTCGGTGTTGAATTTGAAAGGCGTTTTGCAAAAGGAGAACTGGAAATCATTAATTAATTCCGGGTAACCCGTGTTCAAAAGGCCAAATAAAGGCTTTGGAAGTCGGTGTTAGGACGACATAAAAATACCGCCGTTAAAGTTTTACGTTCGGAAAAAACGTGATGTCAAGGATTTCGCGAGAAATTATTTTTCCAGCTTATGTTTCTTCCCTGAATCCCACAGATCGATGAAAGTTTGAAACGATGTCCTTTAGAAACGGCATCCATTAAAGCAGGGGTGCACAGACTTTAAAAAAAGGGCCGCATACGAAGATTTATTTTAGCAATTTAACAAACTTTTATTTGCTAAACATTCAGTTGGATTTGTGACATTTGTGAGTTAACATTATTTTCGCTATATCTACATATATATGATGTAAAATTAAACAATTTAGTGTAAAATTTGGTAACCCGACAGTTGATCCTTCGACAGTTGGCCCCCCGATATTTGATCTCTCCAACAGTTGACCCCCCCCCGGCAGCTGATCGCCTAAAGGATTATTTCTGCCATACGTCCTCCTTTGTAAAGTAAGCAGTATGCAGAGAGGATGAGGGGACTTTTGTTATACGGCCGCATATCCTCTCTCCATACTTCCTTTATAAATGAGGATGTAGAGCAGAAATAATCCTTTAGGGGAGGAACTGTCGGAGGGATCAACTGTCGGAGGGATCATTTGTCGGGGGGATCAACTGTCGGAGGGATCGACTCTCGGGGGGGCCAACTATCGGGGGGGCAACTGTCGGGGGATCAACTGTCATGTAACCGTAAAATTTGATTAGAGATTTTCGTCCTTCAAATGATTTCTTGTTTAAGACTTCTTTGTATAATCTTAATTTAACATGTTTACTCGCATATATAGGTCCACTCGAACAAACATTAGCGCATTACCCACCAACAATTGAAATTTTTAAAATTATAACGAAGTTTGTCACCGATTTGCAGATCAATTAGTTTCAAATCTTCTACTAGTGAAATTGAATAATGAATAATGCACACTGATTCATCACACACCTTGTGATCATGAATATTATTTATGTAATACAAGTAATAGGAATCTAACATGTCCTATAATATCGATAAAATTGAGGTAAAACAAAATGGTCTCATCAGCTCAGTGGTTAGATCGGTTGTCCCTGTAAGACATGGGTCCCGGGTTCGATTCCCAGATGCGTCTGATACCTTTTTATTTTCTGTATCTTTTTCTGTTTAATTTTTCAATTGATATGTGTTAATATTATCTGTTCGGTGATTAAATATTACAATAAGGTTTATAAGCTTCAATAAGTTATTCCAATAAATAGAATTTACTTTGATATTATATGAACAACGTTTTTTTTTTATTTTCTGTAGAAATTGATAAGATGGATTAGATAAGTTTTGATATGATCCACCTCATTCATAGTTCTTAGACATCTGTTTATTTGCTCTTTGAACAGAGTTCACCAATAATAAGCTACAAACGTCCTACATCGTAGCATAGGCTACTTTTACAGCTTTTAATGATGAAAGTAGAGAGATGTTTAATCTTGTAAGAGTGTTTGTAGCCCGGGAATATTTATAGCTTTTTTTTAATATTATTATTTCTCGAACGAAAAAAACCGATCTAAAAAAATGAGTTGAAAATTAGATAAAGTTTAAATAATCTTTATATTGCGATGTGTATTACAAATATGTATTTTTTATATCTGTAAATATATTTATTTTCTATTCATTCGTATCAGAATGCGAAATTCAAACAAAACATCCATTATAATGAGAATGATAGATGGTTATTGGAAGAAAACAACATGCCTTGAGGCATTTTGCCTGCTAGAACTTACAAAATAATAATTGTTTAAAATATTATTTTTCCAGAGAGCAAATTCCTTTAGGAAATTTTGGCAAGAACACGATATATATATTGCTAAGGCTCTGTGCGAGGTTAAGTGGTGTAATAGAGAGTTAATGGAGGGTGCTAGCTGGGATACTTTTTCGTCACACGTCTTTACTTGCTAAATATGTCACAAAATTAATTCTACCAATTTTTCTTTAAAAAAATTTCAAAGTATTACGGGATTCGCGGCTCGCCTACTCTGTCTCGCTTAAAGCACGCGCCAAAGACAAATAGTTTATGTCTATGAATACAGACACCATTGTTCATTTAGAAAATCTATTCGAAGATACATACTGCAAGCTGGACGCTACATCTCTATGGGGATGCTATTTTGAGCTCCTGGCCTGTGAAAAATCTTAATTATCCAGTCATTATCACGAAATGGAATAATGTTGGCATCAGCTGTCCGTAAAGTTTAAAAAACATGTTTTTTATTCTCCACACAAATTTTTCGTTTTTACTGATCTGTATTGGAAAATATCTATGTGAAAACTATTGTTAATAAACAGCTGTTATTCTTCAAAATTAATTAAGCTAGCTGACTTTAAAAATACTAGTTTATTGTGATACTTGTAACAATATGTGACTTAAGAGATGTATACAATATTAATATTAGGTATTTCTAAATACAAGTAGAAACCAGAAATCCTGTTGAAAGATCAACATTCAGATATGATACGTTGCTTGAAATGGCTTTAGCTGTGTTTGATAACCGGATCTGAATATCCAGGTACTTTATCACCTTTCTCTTTCCGTTCTTCTTCACCTCCCCACTTTTTTTATATTTTTATATGAATATCCCACAAGAGTCCCAAGTGCTCCCAACCGTCTGGAGCCAGTGAGACTATGAAATTCCCAATTAGGGAATGTTGTGGGGCTGAAGGTATTGGAGATGGGAAGGAGAAGAGGGAGGCGGGGAAATACAATACCACTACCCTCAGCCTCACAATATACCCCAATCGGGGGTGCCATAATCCCACTGGCCCCAAATGGTTGGGAGAAGTTGGGACTCTTGTGCGACATTCACTTAAAAAACGCCTTGACCAAACTAAAGGTTCATATCAAAGACCCATACACATACACCTCCTCATACAAGGAATACTGTCACGAACAACAGCAGCCCAACAGCATTATCCACAAAAACTTATAAAATTATTCAATGATCTTCCCACGGACATAGGAACAGATATAAATTGCTTATTTTTCCTGAGTTGAAACATTAGTTTGTTTTCTTTTTATGTTTTTTTATACTATACTTTTTTTTTAAATTAACGAGCAGTCATTTCTTTTAAACACAAGCACAGCTTATATTAAGAAATAAAATACATTCCAAAAAATTGTACACTGTACAAATCTGTTGTTTATGTAGAATATGTAGTAAATACTAACTAACATATTTTTAATATAAAAATGAATAATCTTAATAATAATACAAAAAATGAAAACACTAAAACACTTAATCGGAACTTTACGCAATAAACCCAAAATTATTTGAGCCTTAATTAAATACTAACAATGTAAAAAAGCAATACTCTGTGATTAAAATCGTTTATTCTGTGATCCTCTATAAATCTTATCGTAACAGAATCACCAAAATTTAACTGACTATAAAAACATAATTGATTGCATCAATTGCGTATAGCTGGAAAATCCCCTTTCGTTCTTCAATCCGAATTCCGATCATATTCGCAAAAGAAAAATAAGGGTGATTGACAAAGGGTAGGTAGACTGAACTGCGAAATATTTCATACATCAAATCATACAGCCAAATTGATCATTGCAAACATTCCAAACAGAAGGATGAAATATTCATGCCACTCATATCAAATAGCAGGACATTTCGTGGCAGGGTCGGGTTGGAACGTTCAGAGGCCCTGTGCTCTTATAAAATGATTTTCTTGCCCCCCCACTGAACACAAACTCAAAGAAGTATAATACCGATTTCAACGAAAATTGATGCCGCCAATTTACATATACAATTTACATGTTGGCCAAATTTAACAAGAAATGGGAAAATGCCAAAAAAATTATAAAAATGCAAAAATGAAAAAAAAATTCCAATAATACCAAAAAGGGATGCAAAATACAATGAAAAGTGCCGACGGCTGCATGTATTCTAATGGTGGATACTTAACCGGTATCATTATCTGCACCTAATTAATGAAATAAACTTTAATTTGTAATTATTTTTTTTATCAATTCGCTTAAAAGTTACTACAGTTATAAATCGGGGAGGTACTTTTTGGCCTACCTGTATTTTCAAGGAACATTTTATTAATTTGAAATCTTTTGATCAGTTTCACTCGACGTAACATAAATAATTACTTTACTTCGGACACACAGACACGCCCACCAAACAATTCTATCGGTTTATTTTTTTTTCTGTGATGCCCCTCCATTTTATTTAATTAAAACATACATTTGTAGCTCATAGTTAGAAAGACCGTTTTTATTTTTTAAAACCTCAACTGTATTTATGCGTAAATGAAAAAAATATTTTTTGTTTACATTAATTTTAATAGAAGGCTTATTAGGAGCCTGTTTTTACTGCATCATTTTCAGTTTTTTTAATCATATGTTTTATGTAAGACAATGAAAATGTTCTAAATTGCCACCCTTTCCCGGATACTCTCAGCGTGTGTTTATTTTGCTTGTTCCTCAATCCAGCCCTGCTCCTTTGAAGTAGTTGTCAAAGAAATAGACTGATTTCCTGGGGAAACTGAAAATGAAGTTTCCCATTTTATAAAGTTCTACGTAGTCAAGGGTACGTTTAAGGTTTCCGAAATGGTTCCCATAATTTAGTTAATAATTATGTTATTATGATAATGTGCCACGCTCATGTAATTTATTGTTCCTAGGTTAAAGTACGCGTTATTAAATTTCTAATGGTTATCATTGTAAAATAGCCTGTGAAAACATATTGTTATAATATATGCGTAATATTGTTCATGTCCCGAGTACTATTAAATCTAATATTTAATCCATTAAAAACTATTAAAATTTCATCAATTCTTTTTGTGTTTAATTCGTAGAACTCTGTATAATTTAAAAAAAATTAATGTGAATCCAATTTTATAATGTTCTGCAAGTATATAAGTTTTTATTATTGTGACAGCTGTTTCGGCGTTCAAGGCCATTTTCAAACTGGGTTTAATCCACATTGTGACGACTTATTTATATGATTTTATTTATCCCCCCCCCCATTCTAATTTGGACGGGTTTTAAAAAATAATGATTTATTATCGGTAAAACCGATTTACTTTAAAAAATAATAAAAAATTTCTATTCTGTGAGGTTTTTACATTTATAATGTGTTTCCTCGTATTTAAATGATAATGTTTTCTTAATTAATTTATATTGTTTTGATAATGAGAATATACTGAGAAGCGGTGAATATGTAATTTTCCTTACTTTATTAATTAATGTTATATTAGGATCATTCGTTCGTTTATTAATTAAAAGTCGTATCGATTCCATTATTCTACAGAATGATCTTGATTCACTCATCAAATGGCTGGAACTGAACAAACTACTCTTCAGTATCAAAAAATGCAGTGTTGTTACATTTACAAATATTTTCCCTTATTACGTTAAGAAAAATAATTTGATACGCAAAATTGAGATTAGAGACCTTAGCGTGATTTTCGAGGAAAATCTCTCTTTTAAATTCCACACACGAGACTCTGTCTCCCGCGCTAGCAAAATGTTTGGCTTTGTTCTCCGTAATGAGAGATCATTTACTAATGAAATCGCAATACGAAGAACGTATAAAGCAATTGTTCACAGCCTCCCGGATTATAGTTCCATTATTTAGGTCCCTTCAGAACAAACCCATATTCTCGAAATAGAATGAGTGCAAACAAACAAATGAGTTGTCTTTATATGAGAGAATATACATACTACCCATTCCTATATCCAGCCGTATTCATAACAAAGCCCGCCGAAAAATATGTTAAGTTAAGTAAAAAAAAAAAACTCTGTTTCCGTATGTTATCCATCTATATTGAAAGATATTAACTTGTGCGTCCAACTTTGCTCTATTTTATGCCTCAAAGGCGAGAACTTCTGCTTAGCAGAATACTCCAATCAATAGAACCGTTCAACTGTTTAAGAGGAACGGCTGCGCTGCCTGTTTCATACAAAACTTAATTTTGTATTTGTGGCCAAAATACTCACCTAAACCTAATGATCTTTTTTTTCATCAAAAATTATAGTAAATATCTAGTACGGATTATAAGTAATTTATTTATTTTTGTTTTACATTAAAAAATACATGCCATTAAAGGAATTGATTTTTCGCGATTTTTGAGGCATCTTTAACAATTATTTTAGGGCTAACGATGATTTAAAAAAAAAAGTTTTACTCCATCTGCTTTGAAAATATAATGAAATGTAAAATTGATTTTTTTTTTTAAATTAAAATAAGCATTATGGTGGACATTAAACCAAATTAAAAACGATCAATTTACTTTGGAACACAAATTTGACGTACACAATTTAAAATATCGACCCGAAAAAACGTGATTTTTTAAATGTTTCATTTTTATATTTTTATTTGCGTAATCATATTTACATAGCAAATATGATAGTTTTTTTTAAAAATACAATAAGCTCGCAAATAATTTTCTAATTCGATAATAAAATTGATTTTTTTTTCATGGCCTGTATATTTCATAATTTAAAACAAAAATAAATAAAATACTTCTCATCCGTAGTAGATATTTACTAAACCTTTAATTAAAGAAATATATCATTCAGTTTGGATGAATATTTTGGCCTCAAATCCAAAATTAAGTTATGTATGAAACAGGCAGCGCAGCCGTTCCTCTTAACGGTGCTGCGTTGATCGTTGGCATTTTAACGTCACTTACAGACAGTTTATCGACTATATTTTAACAAGTGTTACTAAATAGCCGCACAACTGTCTTTATAATTCTTGTTTTATTCTCCAATTTACTTAGTTATACCAACCCTGATGTGTGGCAGCGAAACTGGCAGAGGAAGGATGAAAGTAGACTGAATGCTGTAGAAATGAGATCTCTGAGACGAATGTGCGGTAAAACCATGTAAGATCGTGTAAAAAATGTTGTGTTTCGTAAAGAATGCAAGGCTGATATAAACGTAGTGAGCAAGATCAAGAAAGGGAAGCTTATATGGTTTGGGCATGTAGAGCAAATGAACGAAGAGAGGAGTGTTAGGAGAATATTTGACGCGAATGTGATTGGAAGAAGAAGCCCGGGACGTCCGAGAACGACATGGCATGATCAAGTGAATCAAATACTTAAGTCGGGCCATGTCAGAAGTCGGAATAACAGAAGAGAATGTATGAGACGTTGCATGAAAGTGAACGAAGCAAGAAGTGTATGCCAAGATCGAGTTGTTTGGCGGTCCTTCTTCTCTGCCTACCCCTGAGGAGAAACGGCGTGATGGTTAGTTAGTTAGTTACTTAGTACCATTTTTTTTTTCTGTACTTTTTTCTAATATTGATATCTTTAAAAAATATATCAAAATATAATCACAAATATTACACATTTCTGACCGTTCTACGCATGTTTTCCAAAAACATTTAAAAAGTTGAATATCCTTAAAAAATGCTGTGAAAATTTTTCTGTAACTTGCCAATAAGATAAATTTAAAAAAAAAAGAACAGTGTGTGGTTTAATTTTTTTTGTGAACACTACGTAACTTTAATGTATTTTTTTTGTAATGAGGATTACAAATCTTTAGTTATGTTTATTTACAAAAAACGCGACGATGAAGGATTAAAAATACTTTTCTCCACTGTAAAAATCATATTCGTATTTTAAATATTATGTAAAAAATACAATGGGACGGTCAGAAAAAGTAATATTTCTGATTAGATTTTGATAAATACTGAGCCTATGTAAATTTATAAAATATTTAATAAATATTTTTCTATTTAAAAACATTATGTTTATCGTATTACGTAATAATACTATCATAATTTTGAATTAATAAATAATAACTCTCCGACGTCCCTCTCGCCCCTAAGTGAAAATGCTAGTCAGTGTTCACTAAAGTCATTCTCTCCCAAACAAGTAAAAATTAGGAATAAATTAATAATAATACAATATTAGAAAAAAAGTACAGAAAAAATGGTACAATATATACAACCATTGGATTTGAATATAAAACAATAGTTATATTTTCCGATAAAAACGAAAAATCTATAAATTTTGGTAAAATTTAATTGTTCAATGTTATATAAACATTTTTCACTTAATTTTTAATTAATTACTTATTATTAATTTTTGTTTATGTTTGTAATTTGTCCATTCTTACATTATTATTCCCCATTTATCATTTACCTACTTGTAATTATATTTAGCATACTGTTTATCTTGATGATTAATGTTTTGCTTTCGAAACATGTTGATATTTATATATTAAAAAACGTGATGTAAACAAAGTTATTATGTATACACAAAGTGTTTACAAATCTGCTTAAGAAAAAATATATTGAGGCTGTCGGCTACGTTCTTCGTAAATACCAAATTTTAATTAAAAAAACGGTTTATATATATAAAAAAAAAAAAACTGCCGTGTTATTACTATTATGCGTGACAGCTGTTCCTCCTTAAATAAAGAGTTTAAAAAAAAACGATTATTACATTTTTTATCCGGAAACTTCACCCGTTTATTCAACCCAGTAAACACGCAATATGTCAAAAATGTGTATAGAACTGTCTGTTTTCCCGAAAAAAGTAAAACAAATAAAAATAGTTTATATTATTAACAATTCCCAGAATGAAACATGAAATCGAAAAGACACCGAAAAGATAACGGTAGCAACTGGGGCACGAACCCGAGACCTCGTGGTCTATCCGGGTCCTTTCGGGTTCGTGTCTCAGCTGCTGATATCTTTTTATTTTCTGTGTATTTTATGATTAAAAATATATTACAAAGATATTTATAAGCTTCAATAAGTTATTAAAAAAAATATATTTTATCAACATTTTCGTGCTTCTTGGCTAAGCCATCAAAATCTCTATCTCATTTACCGTTTAAATTAAAATGACGCCATAAACTATGTAATCGTACCCGCACTAACTAGGAGATCTACTTTACGATCACCAAGGGGACTAATCGCTGGCCCAGATGCTGAATTCTACTGTTGATATCATTCATTATAATATATTAAGTTCATAATATATGGCTTAATTCGCCCGGCCATCATTCTTATCTCAAAGAGCTACCCACGATTAAAATACTCGTAAATATTCAGACACGAATTAAATATTGTACGAGTATATCACCTCTGTTCCAAAATGTTAAACTGTTGAATTTCTGTCAGATTTAGGTGTGGTATTATTTTGTCATCAAACAGGAAGCATTTATTTTCAAAGGCAAATTCTTGCACGTCGAGTCCCATGATTCAAATATTTAGACACGAACATCACCCCTGTTCCAAAATATCAAATTGTTAGAGTTGATGGTTTCTGTCAGACTTAGAGATGGTATTATTTTGCTATCAAACAGGAAGCATTAATTTTCAACGGCAAAGTCTTGTACGTTGGGTTTAATGACGCAAGGGTAGTGATGTGAAGCCTTTTCACTGCCTAGCTTGTAACCCTCCGAATTTTCGTGTGGTGATTTTCCAAATGTTTATTGTTAATTCTGAGTCCTCTGTTTTTCATAGTATTTGCCTTTGTTGTACAGTATATCATAGGTAAAGGTATTTGGAAATCGAATGTCGACTAGTTCCTGAGTTCAACAGCTCGGCTGTGGAATGCCTCTGCGTTTCCTCCATCCTACAACATCCTACAACTTTAAGACCCAAGTTCACTCCTTCCTATCCCCTAAAAGACCCTCCACACAACATCCCCAAAGATGATATAGGACATGAGGAAATTTATTTCCCTTACAGTCTCCTGTGTGGAGTTACTGTAAAAAAAAGACTGGCTTTATTGCCTAGTGGCAATTTCGTCAAACCAACCAAGATTGTCGCATCTGGTGTGAATACTAAAAGTGTATTTAAGTTTGGTATAAATGGGACATGTTAAGGATAATATTATACTAAATACTCTTTAATGACGTAACCTAACCTAACCTAACTTAACTAACTACCTGCTGCGGTTTTGCTCATAAATGAAAATATATCAAAGAGGCTATTAGGTTTGTACCAACAATTATAAGCCTCGCCGCTCGATGCTCCCGCTCGGTATGGTGGTTTAGAAAGGGAATAAAACTCTTATTTAATAAATTATCAGAAATGTTCTTTAATTTCTTATTTCAGACTTCTTTTGGCTTACCACATGATTATTTTTATTTATACATGCTTTAATGATGACGTTTAAATATATATATCGATTTAAAGCACATATAAAAATGAAATGATATGTAAGTTACCTAATATTCATTTAATGAATTTTCGATATCTATAATTTATTAAGAATATATTTCACAAAAATCTATTAAAATGTACGTAACAACCAATTCCACCAACGAGCGCCGCTAGGGGCGCTTGTGCACCTCGTTGTATCTCTATGTACGGAAAATGTCGGAAGCTGCGCGTACTATATAATGTATTTATACAGTATTTGTTTGTACTAAACAGAAAATAAGGAAAGTTTTGAAAAATCTATTATAAGTTTTTACGGTAGTTCTTGGTGGCAATAAATTGTCAGTGGAATTGTTCTTCAAACCTCTTTTAATGGAGTTTTATCAATCTCAGCTGCGCTTGACTTAAAAAACCAACGGATTTCTTGATTTGTGTATGACTTGTGAAAATTCGGCACGTTTTATATGGGCCCTGTGTTCAAATCATAAATCGTGAGCCTTCAATGTAACGTTCGTTGGATGTCAATGTTTCTATGAAAGTTTTGTTGGCTGTAGCGATACTAGTTCAAAAATTACCCCATATACACGACCCTAGGGACCAAACATCAAATGTCGGATTCTTAAAAGTTTTTATTATAGTATTACATGTAACCCATACATACACGCAGTGACATTTAAAATGGTGTCACTTCCAATAATATCTCTACCTACTTGAAAACACCACGGGTACGCAATACAACACCAATTTTAAAAATCCGCTGAACTGACTATTTGAAATTTATCTAAGGTGGATTTCTCATTAGTAGAGAGGTATTTTTTAATTTACCCAAAATAAGGTCTTATTTTGGAAAAATCTGTAAATTTTGGTGGAATTATGTCTATTATTTCTGGTATTATATAAAAAAAATATCAATGTTTGTTCAATATTGTCAATTTTGTTACAACTCTATCATTTTTCCAAAAACTACACATTTCTGGTGAAATTCTATCAATTTTGGTAAAAGTTTATCAATAATAATAATGTTCAGTTATTTTATTTATTTTTATTTTTTATTTTATTTCGATTGCAATTGTGTTCGGGAAGAACTTTGCAATCATCATGAGGATAGCAGCCAATAATATGGAATTTAAAATGGAGGATAATATTAGCAAGTCTTGAACTTGAAGTATGATATCGGTGTATATGGCGTAAATTGAACTGGTCTCATTAGCTAAGTTGGTTAAGCGGTTGCCCCGGATAGGCAGAGGTCCCGGGTTCGAGTCCCGGATGCGACTGAAATCTTTTTATTTTCCGTTGGTTTTTCGGATTCGTGTTTCATTTGGGATGTGTTAATATTATCTTTTTCAGTGATTAAATAATAATAATGTTTTATTGTCTTCCTTTTTTATAACAAAATAATAAATATCTCAGTGAGGATATGATGATATCCTCACTGAGATCTCCCGTGGTGAGGAATTCATTTACAATATATTTTAGTGCTTGATGAAAAAAATAAAAATAATTCTAAGCTGAGATGTTCTTAGTGCAGTTGAGTGATTTCGGTGTTGGTCTGTATACCATATGGTGTTAATTTATTTTCTATTTCAGATCTCCCTATGTAGGTAAGTTTCTTTCGACTTTCGTAAAATTCCATCAGTTTTGGTGAAATTCTACCCATCTTGGTAAAAAAATACTGAAGTTGCCAAAATTCTATTAATTTAGGTGAAATTCTGAAATTGAAAAAGAAAATTTCTATCAAATGGGACCAATTCACATGGCACCAATTTGATTAAAATGTCCAAACAAAATTGTTGTCTTTGGTATGATGCCTTAATATCTAGTGTATTTTTAGAACACATTGTGTTAGCACCCGGATGAGACTTATAGGATAGTAGAAAAACACCAGGATTTTACCAGATGTAATGGAATTTTGCAATCCTTAATTATTTCATACCTTGATTCAATACATAAAATATAGCCGTGTCATTTATGTTCTCTTGAAAATTGTAAATGATCATCATTGAAAGAAACTTTTGAGGTCGGTAAAAACAAATTATGGTTCATATCACAACCGTACTTCCTTCACATACTTTAATGAATTCAGAGGCCTTCTACTTTTTTGAATATCACCACTTATTGGCTTGCATTTCACGGTTCAAGCCATTTTGGAAGATACTCTCAGTATCGCCCTGGTGAAAGACCACCATTCAGAATTGAAACGTTGCTTGAAATGGCCTTTAGCCGTGTTTGGTGACCAGATCTGAATAGCCAGGTATTTCCAAACCTTCCTCTTCCCGCTCTCCTACCCCCCCAAAACCTTCCGCCTCACAACATTCCTCAATGGGGATGGCATAGTATCACTGGCTCCAGACGGTTGGGAACAGTTGGGACTCTTGTGGGGTATTCATATAAAGCAACAAAAAAAATCATATCCTTCTTATTCTCAGTAGATTAGAGATTGCAACAAATTTCCAGCAGTTTATTTATTTATTGTTCTATTGGTATTATATTGAAACTATAAATTACAATTACTCAATGAAATAACTAAAATTATTAAAACTCTCAGATATAAATCTTGTTTCTGACCGAAACTTTACTTTTAAAATTGTTAATGGTTTTATAGACAGCCCTGATATTTTATATTCCAACTAGAACTACCCGATCTAAAATTTTATTCAATTGTAACAATAATTTCAAGACTGAGTCATTCAAATATTCTCTTTTACCTAGACTTCACGCATTTTCAGACATAGTAGATATGTTCAACTGCACGGAATACAAATACAAACAGACGATTATTGCATACATCCTCAACCATTATTAATATATGTATGTGTCTAGAGTATTCGTATGAGTTAATGTGAGGTATGTTTTGAATATTCGCCTCTGTAGCTAATTACTTGGAATGGTACTTACACTATGTTATTCCTGTATGTGTACGTTATTTTATCTATCTACCTACTGTGCTGTGTTTTGCACCTGTGTGACTATTACAACTAACCAAATATCTAAAAGCCCATATAAGGCGTATGTGGTATAATAAATAAATAAACATAATATGATTTCGTACATATATAGATATTGTATCTTAATACAGCCTTTACATTACAAGAAATTACCCAAATGTATCATATGTAAGTCGACACATAATATAATTTGATTTTATTACTCTAAAACAGTTTTTTGTTGTTGTTATTTATTTATTTATTTTATTTATTTATTTATTTATTTTATGGTTTTTATTTATTTTATGGTTTTTATTTTCATATTTTATTTTATTTTTGATTGTGTAAAATAAAACAATAACTTTGTTTATAACCACGAGAATTTTATTTAATTTTCTTAGGACCGACTGGTTTCGCTTAAGACAAGCATCATCAGGGTACAAAATTAAACAGTTAATGCTGATCATGCTTGTGTTAAGCGAAACCGGTCGGTCCTAAGAAAATTAAATATAATTCTCGTGGTTATAAACAAAATTATTGTTTTATTTTCATTTTGCTAAAATAGTTTATTCAAATACTCTATTTACATCTTTAGAAACATATTTGAATGCTTTATTTTGTGATTCCTCACACTTTAAAAAAAATCCTATACAGAAATGCTTCATAGTTTAAGTTAAGAAGTTGTACATTCATCGAATCACTGGGTGCTGTTAAAAATTGTATTACATCATAAAAAATGTTCAAGCTTCTCTTGAAGTGATGATTACATTTTTTTCATTTGATTTGAGTTCTTGGCGAAAAATGACTTAAGAACACTTAAGAAAAGTTCTTTTTATTTTTCCAGTTTATGACTCAAGATGTATTCACGGGTTAACCCCAAAATTCTACCACCGTAATATTAACGATTGAGATTCTTAAAACTTAGAGAATTGATGATATCGTGATATTATTATGGCTATTAATTTGATATTATACTTTTATGACGACGGTAGTAGCACAGGGGCTTGGCTTCGACTCCTGTTGAATGTCATAGAAAAATACAGATTTTTTAAATGTGTAACATAAACACTATTTTTATGAAACGAATATCCAAGACGAGATGATTTTTAAAATTTTTAAATGTTGTGCACTATCGTAAAAAAAGATTCATGTTTTTCTATTAAATGTTCTTTTAAAATTCCTTTCATATTGGGTGCTTTATTTCGAAAGGTACCTAATATGCATATTAATATTAAGAAATAATGTGCCTAATTATTCTCGAAACATGAATTAACGGTTTTTTTATTGTGTAAAAGCATTTTGTGTAGTTTTCTCCGGAAACTTCGAAGAATCACGGCAATGGATGTAACCCAAATTTTGTTCTTTTTTTTTCATGTTGGTCAAAGATTTCGAATAAATACCCGTTCTGTTAAAAATCATTTCGCCAGCGTTCCATTCGTAAGTTAAAAGTGGGACAGACAAAAACAATTAAAAGCATGCCGCTATTAGACCTGTTGTGACCTCTCCCCCTTTCTCACAAACGATGCGTGTAACTCTGAAAGAGCGGTTACGACAAAGCTCTCAGGGATGGAATCATAAGCTATCTAACTAATCATTACGACTTTACCCCGTAGGGGTAAGCAGAGAGGATAGACCATCACACATGTCTAGACACACACTCCTTCCTTCATTTATATTCACATCGTCTCTGTTCTTATTTTGACTCTTGGCATGACGCGACTTAAGTATTTGATTCACTTTATCCGACTTCTTCTACCATTAATCATAATTATGATTTTAATATAAAAATCAGATGAACTGTTATCTGTGGTGATGGAGAAGGATGCGCAGCAAGGTGCACTAATCCATCCATTCTGAAAGAGTTGGGCGTCCAAAAAAAACTATCAACTGTTTGCATATAACCAACGTATCCTCAAATTGTTGGACACGTTGCTCGCCAACATACTACACCAGGACCTCTAGCGGCCCGCATTTCATGATTTTTTGTTTATTTACAACTAGCTGATGTGTATCCGGGCTTGCTCAGGTTTATATACAATTATGATGTTGTGAATTCTTGCTTGTCATTAGAGTGCCATAATTGATTTGACAGCGAAAGTAACTATCCCCAAATAAAGAAACATTAATTTGAATGTTTTATTTCATTCCAAACGTTTATTTTTTCAAAACATATCTAAATCATTAAATTCTTAAGTAGGTACCTACTCGAGTTTTCCATTTTGAAAATATTCTACCCAAAAAAACCTTCTTCTTTTGAATATGCAATCTGTGGCTAACCAGAGTGTTATATCTATGGGCAAACCTAAATAAAACATGGCGGGTTCAATGTTTTTCATACTAATTTTAAAGAGTTATAGCAACAGTTTTACATATTGGATTTCATTCAAACTACTTTCTAAACCTTCCCGGCACTAATAAAAAAAAACTGTATGATTTTCAGCGAGGACAAACAAACTTACATTGATTTTTATATATATAGATATAAATATTTAAATATCCTCATTAAAATACCAATAAGAATTGTGATGCGTTAAGCCAAAATAAGTCTAAAAATCAGGAATTAAAGAAATTATTGTATTTAACATAAACTATTTATATAAACTATGTATTGTATTTTATTCCATTTCTAAACCACCAGACCTAGTGCGAGCGTTAAGTGGCGAGGACTTTAACTGTTAGTACAAACCTATTGCCGTTTTATTATAGTTTTCATGTATGAACAAAGAAGCAATAAAGTCATATGTGGGTTACCTAATATTTATTTTATGATTTTTAGATTTTTATAATTTATTAAGAATATATTTCACAGGAAATCTATTAAAATATATGAAAATTCGTGCAACCTGAGCTGCTAGAGGGAGCTTATGTACTATATTTTCATTTTAGAGTATTTTGTTTTAAGTCGAGATAATTGTAATATTTCGTAATTTGTTTTTGAAAGTTATATATATAAATATATTTATTTTATACTGTTTGCCCTATTGATAACAAAAACAAGAGAGATGGGCCATAAATCAATATTAGTATTATTAATATTTAATATTTATTCAAATAAGTCATTGAAGTTTGTGAACCTAGTTCTAATATTTAATAATTTTAGATAATATTAACAAATTTCAAATGAAATATAAAACAAAAATGACTGAATCTGGGACTCGAACCAAGGACCTATCCGGGACCAGGCCTCTACCGACTAAGCTAATGCCACCCTTATTGCTTTCCGTCATTAAAGAATTTTTTTTTTTATTTTTCCTCCTATTTCTAATACTTTCCCTCTTATCGAATGTATGATTTATCAACTAACCATGACGATAGTCGCGTTAAATAAGCAATTCAATTCCTTCCATCCTGATAGAGCCTTTTCAAATGTGGAGAACCTTTCACACGTGATTTATTGGTTTTTCAGCCTTTGTTGAAAAAGCGCCGGAGCGAAATATGCAACGTAAGGGTGGGAAGGCTTTAGGGATGTCTGGGGGCTCCAGTCTTACCCCGTCACAATATCTTCATCGCAGACAACTAATGCTTGGAACTTGTTAACGTTCAACACAGATTTATATTCATAATACGTCATCATGGCAGTGAGACCTTCACTATATTTTATTCGGTGGTATTGTACTGAGGTAAATAAATATGAATCATTTTAAACAGTTTTGTAAAACATTTATTTAATTTACATATATATGTAAATGTTTTGAATAAAGCTCAGTTTAGTATACATTACTTCATAATATAATATAATCTTTGTAAATTTTTGAGGTTGTGATGAGTTCCCCGTACCCCTATCCTACCCCTACCCAGTCATTTTCTATTATTAGTTTTCTATAATTAACAGTGTGCGACATTTCATCAAGGAGTATCAACACTCTGGAGAAAGGGGTGGTTTTTTTGAAATCTCATGTAGATAGTGATCTTCCTTTTATTTTGCAAGTCAAGTGTGCAAAATTTTATCAAGCTCAGAATAAAACTGTACTTTTATATACAAAACAAACACCGCTCGCTTGGGATATTATTCTTCATCTAGCTGAAGTATCTGGCGTTGCCCGAGTTATGAAAGATTTAGAGTAAAGTTTTTCTACCCCTACCCAGTAATTTTCCTCTTATATTGAACGTCAAGTATGCATAATTTCACCAATAAGTACCAACATTTGGCTTTAAGGGTGGGAAAGGAAGATGGGGGTAGTTTTTAAAAGTCTCATATAGACAGTGACCTACCTCTCATTTTGTAGGTCAAGTGTGCAAAATTTCATCAAGCTAGGAATAAAACTGTAGATTTGTATACAAAACAAACACACACCCGGGATATTCTCCTTTATATAATATTAAAAAAAGATTATAAAAACCGGTCAACTGGTTCGGCACAACCGTCTCATTGTTAGGATACATATTTGCCCGATTTAAAAAGGTGGTTTAATTAGAACACCGAAAATGCAAAGATAGTGTTTCATTTAATGTTTTGTAAAGATTTCCCCATAGGTTGCTTTTCGTTACTATTAAACCCTTTTGTACCGTACGGATATTTGAAAATACATAGATTTCATAATTTTTTCCTACCTATCTAAGCCAATAAATATTGAGGGTATTAGTTTCCCAATTACTGATATTATTTTATGTGCGCGATTTTTTTTCGGATTTTAGCTACTCGTTCAGGCAGAATTAATGTTTCTATTTTGACATCTGATTTTTGTGTTTAAGCTCTACTTCCGCACTGTTAATTGATAAACTAAAGTTTTTAAGACAAGAATTTTTTTTTTTTGCAGGTTCGAGTCCTGTCGGCGGCATTTATCTTTTCTCGGAAGGTTTTTTTCAATTTGGATGAGTGTTTCAGGCTAATAATTATTGTTTATAAAAATAATTATCAAGGTGTTTATTTGTTTATTTAATATCAACGGTATAAATATACCACAAACAGCAATTGCATATCCCAGGCATAACAAAAATAATTTTAAAGGGTAACTAATAAATGTGGGCATTAGGTCGTACAATGACATCAGAGAGTATATAAAGAATAAATGTTCATGAAGGATATAAAAGTAAAAGATACGCGTACATATAAAAAATATGATAAACATATATTAAATTACTAATGATTGAAAAGGTACGATAGTATAGCCTTCTTGTACTTACCTTCCGTGCACAATAGATCTATGTTATAATGGACAGGGAAAACATTGTTAAAGTAAACACATTAGAATAACCTGATCTAGTGATACATGAATACAAAAATTAATAAGGACTAATATTCTACCCACAGTTTAAGGCTCACTAATACGCTGCATTCCAGTTTACGGAACGATCCCCCCGATTCAAGGAGCAACCAACCAATTGTTCATTCGGGAACCAACTAAATAGGCCAATTCGAAAAATAAATCAGTCATAACTAATGACATTGTTTAAAACTTCAAAAGTCTTCCTTCCCGTCACCTCTCTGGATTTGCTTAAAAAAGACACCCTCCCCTGAAACAGTCCTTAACCTACGTCCCTTCCAACGGACGTCATGCAAGCCAGGAAAGGCACAGGAGTGGCCCACCCCTGATATGACATAGGCCATGGGGCTGAGGAGAGCACCATCCACCTACCCACAACCCTGCAACGGAAGAAAACTTCTCTGGATGAGCACAACACACAAATCACATTCATTAACGACACTTATTTTTAATTGGTCTATACTATCGTTTACAATTTTATGTTTTATATATGATTCTTTTCAAATAAAAAACAAGAATATATTGTAAAATTTGTGTATCAATTTAATACCTATATATTTTACCTTTTGGTGTGCCGCGGAATTCTAGGAAGAATTTTGGTGTTCCGTATATGAGAAAAGGTTGCGGAGCACTGGTCTATACTATCGTTTACAATTTTGGTGTTCCGTATATGAGAAAAGGTTGCGGAGCACTGGTCTATCGTTTACAATTTTTGTGTTCCGTATATGAGAAAAGGTTGCGGAGCACTGGTCTATACTATCGTTTACAATTTTGTATCATAAATTTAACATAAATATCAAGTCGGAAATAATTCTTCTTTCTGAAAGATTAAGTAAATTTAGTTCTTTCATCAAGAAATTATAGTTAATGCTTCACTGATTTATTTAACCCCTTCATGTCAGGGTTAAAACACACACACGTGGGTATATTCATTCGCAATGCAAATATTGAAAGGCTTTTTTCATTAGTAATTTCCCAGTGGACCAAATAGTGCGGTGGCCAAAAATTGGCCTTTGTGTTAACTAGTTAAGTATCCATTATCAGAACCATTCTGAAATACTTACTTTTATTAGTACTTTTAAAAAAGTCTACCAGAATTAGAAATCAATAATTTTTTTACTTTTTGACTTTTTTTTTAAACTTTTGAATTGTGTGCTTTTCGTAATAGTATAAATATACTAACTTTTAAAATCGAAAAAAATAATGCATAGAGATCAAAAGAAAGTAGTAGACATAATTGTATTCGCCATATAGCAAAAACTAAGTGACAATGGAAAGGCAAATAATATCTCAGAGTACGGACTACTAATGGACCAATCTCATCACTCAGTGGCGCCCGAGGGGAACCAAGGGGTTCAAAGCTATGTCTAGGATGTTTCAAACACTCGTCATATTTTACGAAAATCAATTCTTCGATCAGCGCCAAAGTGATTTTTTTGAAATTTGAACAGTCCCCGTATTCCGTCCTTTTCAGCCTTTGATCAAAATATAATCAATCGAACACAATGATCATGCTGTTCTTATAACCCAAAAATATTAACTTAATGGTACCTAATCAATTGGTACATTTCCACACAGTAGGCCCCGAGGAAAATATGTTCCCCCAGAGCGTATGTCTTCTTTGAGGATGTTGTGTGGAGAGTCTTTTTGAGGAAAGAAGACGTGAATATGAGTCTGAAGGGGGAGGGGAAGGGGAAGCATGTTGTGAGAGGGAGGAAATACAGAGGCCGCTGTACCATAGCCGGTCTGTTGAACTAAATAGGGTGGTAGGTCGTGGGGTGCGCGTTTGACGTGTTTCCCTACTATGCACCGGTGCCGAAGGGATCAATGGCGCCAGTTCCTTGGGGCATCTTCTATTGAAATGCCGGTAGAAAAAGGAAAGTATTCCCACCTGACGCCTATGCTCTAAAGAAATTCTACAGTGGTGAATATCTACGGGCCCTGTACAGTACGCCCAGCTTCTGACAGGCTATTTTGACTCTGGCTTTGATGAAGTCCCGTGTCTGAGCTGGTCACTTAAAGTTACGCCAAATATATCAATGGAAAAGAATGTCGGAAAGATGTCTCCCGTTGCAGAAGCCTAGATTATCATTTCGGTCCCTTTTTAACGTAATCAGATATGATTGGGTATTTGAAACATTAAATTCGACAAGGGTATTCTTACCCCAAGAGGAAACCCTCTCGAGGTAACCTTAATGGAAACTTAATGAGAGAAACCCGATTCATTTTGAGAATATGACGTGTCTAAAGTATTTTATGGTATTGGTCTGAACAACCGAACTCGCGTTTTGACATTCCTCTTTAAAGAGTGCGAATAAAGTCATGATTACCTTTTTCCACTTTTTTCGACGCGTGAACCATGATCGGCATTACCCACTTAAGCCGAGAGGAAATGGGCTACTCTGCCCTCCTCCGCGTTATGTCAGAACCACCTCGATCCGGGCCAAGACACTGAGCCTTTTATTTTTATGAGGTATACATAATAATGGTTAATTCCTATCCCATCCCTTATCACTTTCCTACCCGGTACATTATTAATAAACATGTTCACACATTACGTGCGAAAATTCACACTATGTGGAGAAATCTGCAACTTTATTTTACAATATTTTTTTTCCCAGTAAGGGTTGATTGGTAGAAATTGCAACTGGGCAATAAACACATAAACAAGCCATAATCGAGAGAATTTATGGTTTTTTGTTCATTGTGTGATGTAGGTTCCTCAGCTTTCCGCTTGTACCACTAGTTTCGAGACACCATGTATAACTACCTTATATAACTACTTTTCTACTCCTATTAATTACCCTTATATTATTCTTACCCCTCTAAGTAAGGGTAAGAATAACCTCGTCGAATGTAATGTTTCAAAGATCCAATCACGTCTGATTACGACTAAAGGGGTTCGAAATCTAGTCTCCTTTAATGGAAGATATCTTCCTAACAAGCCATTTATTAATATGCTTGGTGTAACCTTAAGTGTCCAGCTCAGGCATGGGAGCTCCATCGAAGCCAGAGTTAAGTTAGCCTCTCAGAAGCTGGGCGTACTGTAGAGAGCCCGCAGATATTTTAATAGTATAAAACTGCTGACCCTGTACAAATCGCAAGTGCGCCCCACTGTAGAATTTAGCTGCCATCGCTGGTCGGGAGCCCCGAAATATCTGAAAAAAACCCTTTACTCTGTCCAGAAATGGGCGGTCCGTTTGATAGATTCGCCTACCTTAATAAACCTAAATAAATAAATAATACCCATGTGAAAACCTGTAAATGGTCAAATTTGTATCACTTATCCATTATACTTTATTTTTTTATGTAAACTGTTGGTCTCCCAAATAAAGAAAAAACAAAACGAATTCCCATCTTTTTAGCACATACGTCAGGTGGGAATGCTGTCCTTGTTGAACCGGTATTTCAATGGAAAATGCTCTGAGGAACTAGCGTCATTGATCCCTTCTGCACCGGTGCACAGTCGGGAAATACGCCAAACGCACGCCCAACATTTGTACACGGTTGACATTTGCCACATGAGAACATCTCGCTTTTAAGACTTGTTCTTGTGTTCAACAGCTCGGGTGTGGAATGATTTGCCGGCCTCTGTGTTTCCTCCCTCCTACAACATGGGTATCTTCAAGACCCAGTTCACTCTTTCGCATCCTCTAAAAGATCCTCCATACAGCATCTCCAAAGATGGTATAGGCTTCGAGGGAAATTATTTCCCTCAGGCCTCCTATGTATTTTTATTTATTTATTAAAACCGTTTAAAATGATACGTAATTTTTTTTATATGTTCTTACATAGATAAGATGGTGACAACACTCAGTGTCCTGGCCTGGGTTGCGGCGGTTTTGGTTATCTTGCCCATACCACTAAACCACTTTTCGGTATTCCGTGGTGTGCTTTGGTCCATAGATCTCTCCCGACCCGCTGCCTCTCCCTACATTATGGAAGGAGTTCTAATACAGGATCACAATAATTTGTCATTTTAAATGTATATTTTTTGGAGATAGTTGTGATGGTATCAATAAGTGTTAGAAAATATTTTCCGATTTTTTGTTTTTGTTTTACATGAATACCACACAAGAGTCCCAACTGCTCCCAATCGTCTGGAGCCAGTGAGACTATGGCATCCCCAATTGGAGAATGTTGTGTGGCTGATGGTATTTGGGAGAGGAAGGAGAAGAGTAAGAGGAAGGTGGGGAAATACCTGGCTATGCAGATCTGGTCACCAAACACGGCTAAGAACCATTTCAAGCAACGTTTCAATTCTGAATGGTGGTCTTTCACCAGGGCGATACTGATAGCATCTTCCACTATGTAACGTGCGTAAATATACTATATATTATTTTTAAATTAATTAATTGTGAAACAGCACAGATTAATTAAATAAAATTTACTTTCGCACACCGGGTTTTGAACCCGCGACCTTCGGATTCATAGTCGAGAGCCTTACTCCTCGACCATGGAGGCCGTCATGTTGTATTTTGAATTTTTGTAAGGAATGTTGTGGTGAAACTTTACTATAAAACACACTGTACTTGACTATAGTAGCAAAAACTTAATAATGATAATGTCATATAAATATAAAATAGTAGTATATTCTCTCAGTATCGCCCTGGTGAAAACAATAATAATATTAATAACATTTGGAGAGGTTGTACAGCGCCGTTTTTTGTGACAAATCACCTCAAGGACGCTATGAAAAAAACACAAATGAGAATCGAAATGATGCTAAAAATGGCATTTTTCTTGTTTGGATAGAAGATCTGAATTATCAAGTACTTCTCTATTTTCCCCTTACTCATAGTATTGTGAAATAACCCCTGGGTAATAATCTAACACACATAAAACCTATGTATATTTGCATAAGCTTCTAGTTTCTTCCGACAAAAGCTTGGCCTATCATCCCGGCACTCCCAAAATTATATCACAATCAAATAATGAATATTCCAATAGCACCGCTTCACGGCAGGAAATTATTAATAGCGTTCGGAAAACCTAAATGGTATTAGGCGTAATCAAATAGATACACCCGAAACTGATGAAGTACCTTGTCTCGTTAATAGTGTTTTATCTTTCATTATTCAAGTAAGAGAAAAATACATTTAATTAAAAACATCAGTTCACATCAACGACATTACAAAAATACAAGACACTTTATGTTCATACTAATCATGCACACGTAAATTGCTTAGCCAGGCTAGCCGGTTAGTACTTACCTCAAGTCACTTACAGAATAAGTAAATTTTTAAGTAACGTTGTAAAATGCTATGTGTACAAAATGTTAATATCTAATAAAAACTTCTTAAGCTTTTTAACGGGGAGAGGGACGTCGGAGAGTTATTATTTATTAATTCAAAATAATGATAATATTATTGTGCAATACGATAAACATGGTGTTTTTAAGGAGAAAAATATTTATTATGTTTTTTTTTTAATTTGCATTTGCATTTATCAAAATATAATCAGAAATATTACACATTTCTGACCGTTCTACGCATTTTTTACAAAAACATTTAAAAAGTTGAATATCCTTAAAAAATGTTGTGAAGATTTTTCTGCAACTTGTCGATAAGATAAATAAAAAAAGACTAGTGTGTGGTTTAATTTTTTTATGAACACTACGTAACTATAATGTTTTTTTTTGTAATGCGGATTACAAATCTTTGGTTATGTTTATTTACAAAAACGCAACGATAAAGGATTAAAAATACTTTTCTCCACTGTAAAAATCATATTAGTATTTTAAATATTTTGTAAAACATACAAATGGGACGGTCAGAAAAAGTAATATTTCTGATTAGATTTGGATAAATACTAAGTCTATGTGAATTTATAAAATACTCAACAAATATTTTTCTATTTAAAAACATTATGTTTATCGTATGGCGTAATAATACTATCATTATTTTGAATTAATAAATAATAACTCTCCGACGTCCCTCTAGCCCTTAAGGTCATTTTTATAAATATTATTCAGTCTTATAAATGATAAATATTTCAAATAAATACCAACTCTTCTTGTCTCACCAATCTTCTAATAAATGTAATATCAAAAGAAAAGGAGGATAAAAAAGCAACTGCGAAAATGATACTTTCTTTAATATTAAATTTTCTAATAAAATGTTATTCATCTGAAGCGTATTCAAGTATGTTTTTCTGTATCTGTTTGTACACGATTAGATGATTTTTCACAAAAACTGCGCTATACAAATCATCAAAATATTATTATTATTAATAACAAAAAATTTGGAACGTTTTTGTTTTTAGTTTTAACCCTAAAAAAGTCTCTGAAAAGAATAATTATATATGTTTGTAATATGTTGGAAATTGATATATATGTTTGTGGTATGTTGGAAATTGATATATATATATATGTTTGTTGTATATTTGAAATTGATATATAATACTATGTTTGTAGTATGTTGGAAATTCATATATCTGTAATATGTTGGAAATTGATATATATGTTTGTAATATGTTGGAAAGGAATATATATGTTTTTTTAATGTGTGTTTGTGGTAACTGAGAGCCTGTTTGACGAACAAATGTATGTGTGATACAAAACGCGGTCTAGTCTGAAGTTTATCCACTTGACATTCAGTTAGTTCGGTAAAACCGCGCGCGTTGTCTTGTAACGTATCTTCACTTTTTAATTCATCTAAGGTTCACCTTAAACCTACAGATACGTTAAATGTTTGGTTAGTAGGTACCCGTCTTTATGTTTAAACGTAGTATTTCCTCCAGATCCTGAACTAATTGTGAATTTGTTTCCAATGCCTTCATTTCCATTTAATTGTTTCCTTGTTTCTTATTCCTTGTTAATTGTTTTAATTTGTTTCTACAAGTTTCCGTGAGATTTACTGTTGTGTTTTAGTTCCGCGTGTCATTTTTCGATTGGTTCTTGGTTCACTCATATGCTGATTCGAAGCTCTATTGTGCTGAATGTAATTGGAAACTGAACATTTTTTCTAATCTAATCAATTCTAATTTTTTGTAAATAAACTTACTTCTATCGTGTACTCGGCGTTGCTCGGCAAACAAGACGTTAAAGTAGTCCTCATTTTTACCGCCAGTCGTGAAAGAAGTGCCTCTGTCGGCAAACCAAGCGTTAATAAAGTTCTCCCCTTTACCGACATTTATGTGAATCGTACATACATAAAAAAATGCTCTCTTCGGGTCATCCAGCATGCTGTCCATGATGTGCTGTCTACTTCTTCCCTCTCCTATCAGGAAAATTTTAGTCTTACAACTCAGCGGAACTTTGTCTGCCTAAAGGTCTGATACCAGGGGCCTAATTGTGGTTCTTTTTAAGGATAAGACATTGTCCTTATCCTTAGAGTTAAAGACATTTTGCTTAACTGCGATTTCGATTACACGTCAATGACAATACATTTTAAAAGGAATTTGTAGTTTAATTATCATACTATTATCAAAAATTATAGGTGTGACGCACTTATAACTTATTATAAATTTTATAGTTTAAATCACTTTTATCTGACATATTGGGCTTTTGGCATTTCGTTAAGTCCGTTCATTTAACGGCATTGTCATTCGACAAATCACCCATTAATTGTGTTTAAGTCAATACTTACGATAATATTGAATATTTTTGTTTTGTTAAAATTATGCACATATCGATATTTTTAAAGAATGTCATTCGCTGAATGACAGCTGTCATTTGAGATAACCGGAACCGTAGTTATGCAAAAAATACTTAAGCCCGAGGATAAGTACAATGCCTTATCCTTAAATAGAACCGGAATCAGACAGCAGATGACTTAAAAGGTGTTGTCCTTTATCGCTCTGCTCACATTACCAATCCGTGCTAGTCGACTGGTTTTCCTGCTGATATTATGATGGCGTGGTGATTTAGAACGTAGGTACTTCTAGGTTGTTTTTGCATCTACACATTCCTAATGCAATACCTTGTTTCGGGCTATGGATCATCTCAAACACTCTATTCTCAAACCAGATTATTCCTACATTGTTGCTGTTTTAGTGTCATTGTTCATGACTGCTTGCTGTTTATTTTTTTACTGGCGACCCTTAATCCAGTAGTCTAGTATAAGGGTCGGCACTAAAAACATACATACTTTGTAAATTTGTAATGGAAGCATGTACTTACCACAAATGATTTTATGTAAATTCTACATGGGTGGTTAGGAATATTTCCAGATAATAAAATTCTTAAACTCTAATATTTTAATAAAAATTATTCGATTACTTCAATACTGGCGCTTTCGCGAAAAAAAATACCCCAAGGGCGCTATACAACTAATTTATTTAACATATAACTTAGACTTATCACTAATAACTTACAACTAAGATTTATTACTAGTCACTTATAAGTAAGACTTATAATTAATGACTTAAAACTAAGACTTACAGCTCGCATCTAAAATACTAATAATATTTTGACAATTTGATGAAAATCCCCTCAAGGTGACTCATAGACAGTGATATACAACTAAGACTTATAACTAGTTAATTAAAACTAATATATATTTATGTCCAAGTGGGTCAGTTCACAATACTGCTATATGACTTACATCTTCGGTTTAAAACTAGAGACCTATCACCAAAATACATATTTACGTTGACAGATACACGCTATGTTTATTGCTGATTATTTCGACTATCATAATACGGGCATGTGCCTAGTTTGGTAGTTGAAAAAAAAAGTTAACTCTGTACTTAAACCTATAAACGAATAAATACGTGCTGTCAGTGGTAAAGCATAAAAATGTTGGATTAGTGTAATGAAGAAGGTTAAAAAAAATTGAATGAGATAATCAAGGAATTTTTGTTTTTACTAATTCTCATACTATACGAATCCCTTGGAATCGATAATCAAAGCAGCACTGAATCAATACGGTCATTATTCTGGATACGACTGTTTAAAAAGGTAAGTATTCTTCAGTAAACACAAATTCACTTTGTAGCATCATTTTAAATTTAATAATAATGAATTATTTTGTTTAATCAATTTTTTAACACACGTAGATATTAATTTATTAAACTGGTGGTTTAAATAAATTATTTAAAAAAATATTTATTGTAATCTTTTAGACCAGACCAGACTACTAGACTTACTAGAAACCTCAGACATTTTTCAAACCACACGTATAAAACTTACTGATACATTTGTATTATTGCTTGTATTACATTTTTACTGTGTCGTTTGGAGTGCTAAGTCTAAATATTTTATTTCAACGTTCCCTTTTAATACAGGCTTACAGAGCGAAAACCTTCGACTTAATAAATAACTTTCATGGAATAATGTGTACCTTACAAAGTAATGTGTAATTAACAAATATTCCAAAATTTAAAAAAAATGGTAACGGATCCAAACAAATTGTCTTTCAGGCAAATTATACAGTTAAGTGTAATAATTTTTAATTTTTAAACGTTTAACGGCCAACAAAAGTCTGAATTCTTTAGAAAAAATAATAAACATCAATACAGACAAAACCATTCTACAAGAATAAAAAATGAAATAAGACTTCCCTTTCAAAGGAAAACAAAATCACAAAACTCATTACTATATAGAGCGGTGAAGATATTCAGAGAAATACCTGCCAACATAAATAAAGGAGAAAATGTGTTGAAATTTAAGATTGTTTGTGTTTAAGCCGTTTAACGTACGAGTATATTACGTTTATATTATAATACATGTAACCAATGTACACAATATATGTTCTATTTTAATTTAAATAAAAAAAAATCAGGGGGCCAAGTCTATATCTTTTGCGTTGGCTAACGCAAGTTTAATCGGCCATAAAAAACGCATTTTGATAGTCTTGATAGTTCGGAGTTAAGTTTGCGTTTATCTTAAGAGATAAATCCTTAACGCAGACGCAAGAAACGACGCTACGTTTATGAAAACTGTCCAAATATGTTGTTTGTGGTCGATTTAACCTCCGTCAGCTAACGCAAAAGATACAGACTTAGCCCCAGATAAACAATAATTAAAACTCTGCGTTAGTCTAAGAGTTCTTGTTTCACACAAATTTAACTTTTTCATCGAAGTGAGTATTAAAATATTCGAATTATTTTACACTTGACAACTTTCTGTGAGCATTATAAAATAAAGTTGTACTTATTTATTTTTCCTGCTCAGAAAACACAATGGACTCGTAAATTTGCGCAATTTTACTGAAACAGTGGGTATATTGCCTTTTAATTTCTTCGAGTTACCGCAAGAAAATACACGCAGTTTAAACCTCATTTAAAAACCAATTAAAATAATGACATGATGGGGTCATTGGGGTTCAGTAGAAACAGGTAACTTCGTCGAGTGTCAAGTATTTTATTTATTCACAATGTAAAATATATTCTTAACTGGTAGGTATTGTGGGTGTCACTTAATTACACGAACTGTTTTTACGGGTAATCTGCACACGGTCCAGTGGGGAGATTACCAGTCGTCTCGATGTTCAGGTGGTACTTCCGGTAGGGGGAGGTTTTGGTGCTGGGCGGACACGCGTTTCGGCTTTCGCTTGACGACCGGTTTCAGACGGTTCAAGAGGATGATCAGCAGGATGCCAGAGGCGCTCGACTGCTGTCCGGTGGTGATTCCTGCGGTGGTGGATATGTGCCTTGATGGGATCACGGCGTTGGAGGGCAGGAGGCGAAGGGCACTCGACTGCACTCGAACGGTGGGCGTTGGGGTTCGGCGGTTCCTGCCGAGTTTTCTCGCAGCGTCTCAGGCTGGGGATGCAAGTGGCCTGCTTGCTTTGTAGGAGACGGGAGTCTCGACTACGACCACTAGCCGGACGGTCTCTACCGACTCGTCTCTGTCCACTACTGACTTTGCTTCGGCCAAAGTCCCCCTTTTTAATCCCATCCGAACTATTCTTCGGGTTCCTTCGCGAACTACGAACTGTGGCTCGGTGGCTTTTAATTAGTTCGCTGTTAATCCCTTTAACTGCCTTTTTCTGGCGACTGCGAAATTCCCGGGATTTAAAGCCGGGCGTTTGTAAATTACCCTCAGGTAGACGGACCTCGGGTACCGTGTTAGGGATTAGCATAAATCGGTGTTTCCCGCACTTATGGCTTGTATCAATAACAATAACGAAACGTCGTAAATAGTCTGTCGTAAAGAGTGTGTATAAAAATACGTGGTTCTTATACCAAATTTATATTAAAGGGGATATAAAAATGTTAGTTAAAAAAAAATGTGTATATGTTTACATAATATCACGAAGAATTTTTTTTTCTGAGTAACCGCCTGTCCTTTGGTTTATTATTAAAAAAAAAAAAACAGGTAAAAAAAAGTTTTATTTTCATTAGATTTCGTAATAAAAATACGTGTAACTAGTGACGTAACTTACGAGTATATGGGAGAGACGAAAATACCTTAGCTTCGTCTGACCTCGAAATACTAAGAGATGACGCAGGAACAAACTCGACGTATACGAATGTTTTGTGGGTTTTGGGTATAGTTTTTTTTTGTACCTGAACGTACGAGATACGGCTTGTTGCGTTCGCGCGATAATATAGCGGCCGTATCACGTACGTTCGTATGGGTGGAGCGCTCAAATTCTATTTCCTACATAACATACAAATAGTTTTCTTGAATACGACTTCTCAAAATTATACATCTTCTCATTTCATCGATCTTTATGCATAATGCCAGACTCATACGATCAATAGACACAACAAATTAAGTTTTGCTGTTGGAGAATGTATTTTGGAGTATAATTTTCTTGCGTTTTAGAAGAGTAAGTATATTAATTTGAAAACAAAATACGTCACAACAACTTCCGTCTTACAAATAAGCCAATGTTTTTTTAAGACTTGACAAACGCGATCACTAAAAATTAACATCACATAAAATTTCTAATATTGAAACTGTCAATTCGTGGTGGAATTCCATTTTAATATATATTTTAAAAATTAAAGCCTTTGTAACTCTTTTCCACTTTTTTCGACCGGACCGGTTTCACCCTATTACGGGCATCTTCAGACCGGCACAAAAAACAATTACACTTTATAATTATTCTTATTTTAAATGATAAACTAATGTTTATAAGACAAGATATTTTTTATGCATAGCACAAATATGTTATAATTATTCATTCTACATGGTGAAGTAATATTTTCGGTCAGAAAAAAATTCCCCATAGAATATACAAATAAATGGGTAATATAAAAATACAATATTATATTGTAACATTAACACGTTCAGTATTTTATTTTTATTTTATTAAGTTTCGGGAATTCAGCTTTAAATTTAAATTTTTTTTAAAAATCCGTTGCATGTTCCTTATGTAGGTACACCAGCCAACAAACAATTCATCTCGATATTTAAAAGCATTATGGGCTGAAAGTGTTTTTCTAAAATATTTTAATTTTTTAATCTAAATATTTTAATCTATGAGCGCGAAGCGTTATAATCATGTTTCGAATGCCCTTAATGCAATATATTTGATTCAGAAAAAACTTTTTTTTTTTTTTACCAACTTTTATTATAATACTCGTGGTTTTATACATTTATTTCTAGTCTGGCAGACAAACAACTCGAAACCAATCTAAATCTGTAGTAGGTTAATCGTGTGTAATTTTACTTTGATTAGGTTTTAGTTCTTATTTAATTGCATAAATTACTGATAGGTAATCAAAGTAATAAGGTTGCCAACACACAGCAATACGTCCCTGACGTGACGTATATTTGAACCTTACAGGATGTGTACGATTGTGTTAATGTTAACATGGTATAGAACCTTATAGGTAAATGAGATCTCTCAGGAACTGTCATCTTCACATTCTAATATATAAACTCATTACTTGATAAAGTTTCAACAGTGGCGTGCGGTGGTACATTATTATGTACTGTACGTAAATATGTGGTTTTTTTTATGTACACAAATGTATTTCAATTATAGATAATTTAATCACAGGGAGATATGGCATTTAAACCTGACGACTGTCGCTGAGCTACGACTAAACTACGTAGACCATTAACGCGGCGGAACCAATGAAAGTTATCTATTTAGAAACATACCCGGCGAGCGCTTATGACCGACTGAAGCCCGTGTTATTTCTATGATGCCAATGGGCCGCATGTTGGTTGTCCATCTTTCGAACGCCGATTTTTACTCCGTTTGTATATCTCTATACATGTTCCTTATTTCTATTATTTAGATAGAAATATACAACCTCAGTAATTATTTATGATTTTAATACGGAAAATTAACATTTTATTAAGACATTGAAGAAAAATCTCTGCAACACAGCTGCTGGGCAATGCAATAAAAGTTTTCCACTTGACACTTGATATGTATTTCAAAACCAACGTGCCGTTTATTACCTTTTTTTACTTGCCACAAATTATATTTATGGATCATTGATAACTACCAGAGATTATCAGTAAGTTTTCATGTTTGCTTCCCTATTTTGTTTTAGAAATTTGTATTTATTTTAAATTATCGTTACTTAAAAATAAATAAATAAATTAAACGTTTGTCAGAGTGGAAGATACTATCAGTGAAAGACCACCATTCAGAATCGTATCGTTGCTTAAGCTCTGTTTGTTGATCAGATCTGACCCACTTTCCTCTTCCCATTTACCCTCTTCATTACCTTTAACCTTACAAAATTGGGGATGCCATGGTACCACTGACTTCAGATGTTTGGAACTCTTTTTCAGTATTCACGTAAAAAAATGTACTTATGCATTATTAATTTATTTTTATTAAATCTTAAATAGTTCCTGTAGCCGACGTGATCATCGATTGTTCATAATCGTGATTCTTAGGATTCTAATTTTGCGACACTATATTATCTTCGTAATTTATATTGTACCATTAGCTTATTATCTCGTGCCATTGTATCTTATGTAAGATTTATAATATTTGTTTCATCTCATAGTGTTATCGACGTGATGGAACCACACGGGAATTTCCCGACTCCGCAGGAGCACAGTACCGTGTGGCAGACTTTCCTATCACTTCGATAACACATCCGACCCCGCGACAGCACGATACCGTGTTGCGGGTTTTCGACAGTGCAACTAACCCCGTGGCAGCACAGTACCGTGCACGGACCCCTCATTTACATGTCTGCCTCAGCAGCGCCCCTAGTGTAGAAAACTTGTATCACTTTGTAAGGATATAAAAGCGAAAATTTCTGAAAATAAAGTCAGTCACACTCGGACGAGCAATCGTGACTCGTACCCAGTCACATCTTGTAACCATACAAAGTCTTTCACTTCTCCTGCCTCCCATCTGAAGGATTCCTGAACCTGCCTCAAGGATAGTCGGCCCCGTACCTCCAGAAGCATAGAAAGTGACTTGACCAGCACCCTACATGTTTACAGTCTTGTAACGACAATGGTCGCTTACAGTTCCACTTCATGTGGTCTAGTAAAAACTTGTATATTTTTACATTTTAATTTACATAATGTTTATTTTTAATACTTATTAAGTACATTCATTTTACATCTGACTCTAAATATGCTTTAATATAGTTATTTTTCTTTTTCATTGGGTAGTAAGCTATTCATGTTCATATCTTTATACAATTTTATCTTTGGGATTTGTTTAATTTTTTTTTAGTTCAATAATATCTTATTCATAATGTATAACCGCACGCCACTGTGTTTCATATATACCCGTTGTGACTGTAATAAATTCTCTATGATACAATACACCTCCCTGTGCAATACTCTTTCTTACGTGTTTCGAGGGTTTAGTTTCTTCTTTCGGATTAGATAATAATTTGATAACTATAATTGAAAACCTCGTCTTACAAAGTTAAGCCAGATTAAATGTGCGGTGGAAGGGTTGATGATAAGATAACAAATGGTTCTTCGTTAAAATTCACTCGCACAGATTAATGAATTGTTCATGGGTTATAAGTAAAAATAATTCAATTGATGATTTGAAAAAGCATATGTATTATTCGTAAACCTTATTTTTGTAGTTTGCCGTAATTATAACAAAAACGCATACATTTGTTTTGAATCACTCCAATTCTAATATAATAATCGATCGGTTTCGGAAGTACCCTTCCTTCGTCAGGAGTCAAGTTGTCAATGTGTTTATTAGTGGTTTAGTTTTAATATTTTTTTTTATTATATCAGCGGGTAACAAATTTATACAACTAGGAATCACGTGATCTAAAGTTCTTTGTCCATATTTGTTTTTATGCTTAGGAACCATTAATTCTTCATTAAAATTGAGACGAGTATTCTAAGTGTGCTCTTGTCTATTTGTATTATATACAGGGTTATTAATATACAGAAATATAATTTCGTATAAGAGAATTGATCTAACTGAAAGAATTTTGAGACTCTGATAAAAGTATGGAATATTATGCCTTTGTTCGTATAAACTTTTATGATCTAATAATTTAACGAATGAATTTTGTACTGATTGATGTTAATTAATAATTTTTAAAAAAGTTAAAAAATAAGTACAAAGAGGTATAGCTTATAGATATGTCCTATTTATTACAGTTAACCCACAAAATACATATATGTTTATATAAATAAAATTTAAAAAATATATATATTTATATATAAAATATAGAGAAGTTTAATCTAAGTGCGTTCGATCTATGTGTTCAAAATATTCGTTTAAGGAGTAGTGACATTTATTCAGAAAGAATGTTTTTAGTGATGATTTAAATAGAAATAGATCGTGTGTTTGTTTGTTTGATGTTACGTGGAAGGTTCTTATATACTTTAATTGCCACCTAGTAAAGTCCTATTTGAAATATTGTTCTGTTGGCTTGTGGTATTAGTGGGTTTTCTGTAAATATTGTGTGTATTTATGTGTATAGTGTTTTAGTGGAAACCTGTCTGGAGATGACCGCACTAATAGGCGTAACTCCATTATATGATCATCAGAAGTATCAGTTTTTTAAAGAGGGCTCATTTAATAGGTTTTATACGGTAACGGCTTATAAGAAAAACAAAGTAAATATAAAAATACAATGGTCATAGTCCATGCATCTTTCTTTAACCAAACGGTGTTCAGGAATTAGTGGTACTTTCAGGACGGACATGATTCTGCATTATATTCTAAAATAATTTTATGTAACTATTTTTATTATTTAACGCTTTGTAAAGAAGATAAATACATGGAAAAACAATTTTTTGTTTTTCTGAAAATTTATGTATCAAAATAGTTGTGTTCAGATTAAACTTATAAATTGTAGGAGCCTAAAAAATATGTTTATGGTGTTATGACTTGTTTCTTTAAAACAAACTGTCAAACGAAAATATGTGAAAATATTTAAAAGAGTGTTGCCATTGTAATGACATTTTGTATTTCCAAAATAACAAATGTCTTCAATATTTAATCCCAAGTCATATAAGAGTAGTTTCACATCAAAGTAGGAACGAAACCTTTTAAAGAAACAGTTTTAATTCCTTTTAATCCACTTCTTTCGTCCTTTAACAAATGGAAAATGCTATTTTTATTTGGTTTGTACTTTGATATCTTAAAAAAATTATATTGTTGTTTGGAGAATACATACAACGACTCCATCATATGATATTAACACATGTATGAATCGGCACACTTTTAAAAATTATATAAAATCATTTGGACAAAAAAACTTCTTATACTATAGTACTAAACTCTACAACAAAATCACACTACCCTTTAAAAATCACAAAAATCATAATAAATTAAAAAATCAAATAAAACACTGGATACGCTACATAGGTAAATCTGAAATAGAAAATAAATTAACACTAAATACAGACTAATACCAAAACCACTCAACTATACTTAAAACACCTCAACTAAGAATTATTTTTATTTTGTTCATCAAGCACATCAGTTTAGTAGAATGTAACTTAATATTTTGTAAATGAAATCCTCAGCACGGGAAATCCCACTGAGGATATTATTATTGTTTTTTTTGTTTTTTTTTTTTAATTTTTTATATGAATACCCCACAAGAGTCCCAACCGCTGGCAACCATCTGGAACCAGTGAGACTATGGCATCCGTAATTGGGGAATGTTGTGTGGCTGAAGGTATTGGGGAGGGTAAGGAGAAGGGGATGAGGAAGGTGGGGAAAATACCTGCCTAATCAGATCAGGTCACCAAACACGGCTAAAAGCCATTTCAAGCAACGTTTCAATTTTGAATGGTGGTACTTCACCGGGGCGATACTAAGAGTATCTTCCACTCTGGAACGTGTGCAAATATACTACATATTATTTTAAATGAATTAATTATGAAACAGCACAAATTAATTAAATAAAATTTACTTGCGCACGCTGGGATTTGAATTATATAAAAAAGAGGATAATAAAACATTATTACTATTATTACTAAACATACAAAAAAATAACAACAAAAAAAACCCGAAAACAGAATTTTACCCAACTAAATTATCGTTTTTCATTAATATTTTGATATAAAAAAATATTAACAACAAAAAATATTAGTTTATCGAAGGAAGCAATCACTTTGTGGCTTGACATTATAATTTAAATAAAAAAATGTTTTTGTTTTAAGCCACTTTATTTTTATACATATTTATGCATTCGACCGGTTTCGGTTGGACTCAACCTTCTTCAGGAATGTACACATATAAACTGTTTATATATGTTTATGTTTATATAACATAATGTTTAATTTTATGCATAAATATGTATAAAAATAAAGTGGCTTAAAACAAAAACATTTTTTTATTTAAAAAAAAAAAAAAAAATTAGGTTAGATTAGGTTTTCGACAATTTTTTTTCGTTATTTTAATGACTTTATATCATTTTTAAAAAGTGTATTGATTCATACATGCGTTAAATTATCCGGTCACCGCGTACAATATAAAGATAGGTATAACAATACTACGTCCACTACACTTAATTGATCGCGATATCGCAATAAATAAATAAATCAAAAATGTTGATACTATTTTCACAAATCTCTGTTATTTCCGTCCAGAATAATTTTTTTAATAATAACCATAAAAAATGAAAGTGTAAACAGAAACCTCAGCAAATTATTTCCAGTGTTATTTTTCCCGTCAAAGCTTTACCTTATTCCCTTTGGCAACGAATTTCACTTTCTTGTCACTCAAATCTTTGCCATAACAAAGCGGAGTTTTCCACACAAAAGTTCGCTCTTTTCTGTTTTTATACATTTTATTTTATAAAATATTTCTAAGTTATGCAAACGAACTACCTCTATACTTTACGATTCCGCAAAAAGAAGATTTATTCATACAAATGTCGATTGCTGGCTGTGTAAAACGATATATTTTTTACTTTAAACAATTGTTGATTGTGTAGTTTTCTCTAAGGCTTTGAGATCATTTTATTTACTTGTTTAATCAAGGTTCCTTCATACAAAACAAGATTGAAATTCCAAGTCCTGGATTCCGTTACCCGTGTTGTGTTGGAATACTTTGTTATCGTTGAGATACAATACAACAGGCTGGCTTCAGTCGAAGGTCCTAAATATGATTATTTCGGAATGGTTTTGTCAAAGAAAACATTCCGACTTTGTCGTAGTTCATTGATTAAGCATAAAAGAAATCATTCGCCAAAAAGCACATCGCCTAGCTTACTAGAATTCATTAAATTAATCAAATAGATCCTCAGAATAGTTTTTGATATCACATCGAACTAAATGGATATTACAATTCTTCAAGTAGAATATTGACTGAACATGGGTGAAAAGCTTTATCCATGGAAAGCTTTGTTAAAAAAAAAAACTGGTATTTTTCAGTTGTGACTGACGGGTATTTTACCTTTCAGATGTAATTCTTCTTATTACCGTAAGTGTACCTTCTCACGACTCCGGGTACTCGTATATTGGCACTGTATATTGTTTGTTTGTTCAGAAAAAAAAAGTTTATTATTTATTTATTATTACATTGAGTAGATACATTTACGTAACATAAATATATATAATATGTACAAGTGCAATTATGTCTTGTCAAGTAGATATTAGTTCCCAACTAGGCAGATTGCCCGTTCTAAGGAACCAAATTCTGCAGTCATGCGTGCTGCAATATTTTGCAATTATTGTTGTTCTTCAATCTATCTACTAAGCGTGTTATTATTTTTGAGGGGATTTTATTACATACTAGCTGAAGTACCCGGCGTTGTCCGGGGTTATGAATGGTTGTGTTACCCCTACCCAGTATTTTTCCTCTTATTTTAAACGTCAAATGTGCAAAATTTCTTCAAGAAATACCAAAATTCTGCTTTAAAGGGTGGGAAATGGGGATGAAGTGTAGTTTTTCGAAATCTCATGTAGACAGTGATTTTCCTCTTATTTCTAAAATTTCATCAAGCTCGGAATAAAACTGTAGATTTTTATACAAAACAAACATTCAGCCCGGTACATTCTTCTTTACATAATAAATTTTCGGTTCTAGATATAATATGTCTTTTAATATTTTACCGTATTAATCCTCGGGACAAGATTCTTTCGGGTGCAACTTCTTGTAATATATTAATGATCGATTTAAAGATTTTCTGGGTTATTTTCAAGTTATTCCGTTAATTAAAAATCTGCTCTACTCAGAAGTAATTTTTTTTGCATGTCTAATCTAAAGTAATTTAACAATTTTCCTGCAGTATTTTCATTTTAATATAATTTTAAATAAATATTTGCAATGTTAGTATAATTTTTTACAACCGTTTTATAAATATAAAAGTTCAGCTGGGTGAATTAGTATTAACTATTGTCACACAACAGCATCTCTCGATCCGTTAGGTAAGCACATTTGTATTGGCAATCTTAGTAAAGTTCATCAATAGATCTAATATATAAAATATCCCCCGACTAGCTCTTCTCAGGGTAGATGGATGTATACGAAAAAGTGATACATCCGTCTTTTAATCGTGTTGTCAGTTCGTTGATGGGCGATTTTCGAAATTACCGCTTAGTTATCATTAATAAAAACAAGTACGTATAAATAGGAACAGAAATAGGGAATTCAAAATAAAAACAACTCTCTTTTGCTATAAACAAAATACCTGGCAGTCAGGCCTATATTTTATAGCTGAATTTAAAGGCTCTAGGAAAAGCTTTAACCTTTCTGTGGAAGCCTGCAGGTTATTAAAGGATAGAATGAGTTTGAATGATTTTTAAATGGTTTCAGTTTTATCGAGAAGCAAAAGGGAAATAGATAAGTAAATTGGAACGGAACCCGTTGTTGGATGCAGAGGCTGGCGACAGGACGAAGGCAGCGGACAGGTCGGCTCTCCAGACAAGAATGCCCGCTCTGTCTTCTCCACAGCTCCCTTGTGGTCGCTTTCCCCCCTCCCCTTACCAAATGGAGCGGAGAAATACTTATCATAGACAACTAATGTTTATTTATGGTTAATTCCGGGTCTGCGGTTTGTCAACCTTAGTTGTTAGGGACTTGCTTCATAACACTATCTTATAATTGAAATTAGATTGATATCTGCGGAAATCTAATCTTTAAAATGATTAAAGTGCTACTATTATATTAAGAGTCTATTCTTACTGTAACAAAACTGTTCTACTGTTTTTGTATTTCTCAACTTGTGTGATAATTGTTGATATTTTGATATTATTATTTCATTGCTATTATGTATTTGGAGTCTGTTGTAATAAAAAAATCAAATTTTTATCAAAACATGCGTGTACTTATATTATTGCGCTACTATTCGTATCGTTATTTTTATTTATTGTTTTATTATTTATTATTGTTGAACTAAGCTCTTGCTGACAAGATATTTGCAGTAGCTTAGCAGATACAAATTCCCATTTTATCAAAATTATATCTACATATATAAAAATCAATGAAAGTTTGTTTGTTTGTTTGTCCTCGATTTTCTCGAAAATCAATAGACCGGTTTATTCTTATTAGTGCTGGGAAGGTTTAGATATTAGTTTGAATGAAATCCAATATGCAAAACTGTTGCCATAACGTTTTAAAATTAATATGAAAAACATTGAACCCGCCATGTTTTATTTAGGTTAGCCCATAGATATAACATTCTGGTTAGCCACAGATTGCATATTCAAAAGAAGAAGGTTTTTTTAGGTAGAATATTTTCAAAGTGGAAAACACGAGTAGGTACCTACTTAAGAACTTTATGATTTAGATATATTTTGAAAAAAATTAACGTTTGGAATAAAATAAAATTTTCAAACAGTTTTTTGTTTAGATATAGTTACTTTGCTGTCAAATCAATTATGGCACCCAAACGACAAGCAAAATTTTACAACTTCATAACACTTCGCTATTAAAAGTTAAATTAAATCCGGGGTTTAGCCGGGTACAAATCAGCTAGTTATATATATATATTCGTAAAAACAAAAATACGGTTTTCACGATATTTTTTTTATATTTGCGAAACTATTTGGTGGAACCAAATATGAATTACTTGAACACCCGCATTCTCAGTCTTTAGATTAGCCCAGATGGACCTCAATAATCGAGGAAACAATTATTTTGGGCAGCTCGTTCAACGGAATTAGCACCCTATTTTTACCTGAGAATTTATTTGGCCTAAGGTATTTCATAGAAGAATGTGATTACTTTTAGCTTCACAGAGGCGCTATCGATGATCACGTACAACTAATCATTATTGGTCCCATCTAACGTTGTGAATTTTAATATTCTGAACCATGTAACTTTTTCCCTTTTGTTTGTTTTGCCACGAGAATTTTCGAACTTGTGCATTTAAAACTTTTATTATGATATTTTTGTGAATGATTTAATGGAACCATTCTCTCGCTAAGCAAAACAGCATGACCGTTTTGCTTTACGGTTAATTGTAACTTTGATCAAAGGCTGAAAAGGGCAGAGAATCTGCGGTTAACTAACTAACTAACTAACCATCACGCCGTTTCCCCGCAGGGGTAGGCAGAGAGGACGGACCGCCAAACAACTCGATATTGGCATACACTTCTTGCTTCATTCACTTTCATACAACGTCTCATACATTCTGTTCTGTTATTCCGACTTCTGACATAGCCCGACTCAAGTATTTGATTCACTTGATCGTGCCACGTCTTCCTTGGACGTCCCCGGCTTCTTCTTCCATTCACATTCGCGTCATATATTCTCCTTACAATCCCTTCTTCATTCATTCGCCCTACATGCCCAAACCATCTAAGCGTCCTTTTCTTAATCTTGCTCACTACGCTTACATCAGCCTAGTATTCTTTACGAATCTCAACATTTTTCACACGATCATACATGGTTTTACCACACATTCGTCTCAGAGATCTCAATTCTACGGCATTCAGTTTACTTTCATCCTTCCTCTGCCAGTTCCATGCCTCACTGCCATACATCAGAGTTGGTATCAGAACTCCATCGTGGACTGCTAGCTTCGCTTCTTTGGACAACTTCAGAACAGAATCTGCGGTTAACGGGGACAATTCAAATGACAAGAAAAATCGTAATTCCACTGATCGTTGATCAAATGTGACGAAGTTTGAAACACCCAGCCACCAACGTTGATAAATATTTACAAATTCACATGATATACGTTAGTCTTCTTTCCCAAAAAAGATGGTGTCTTTGAAAGAATCTGCATAATCAAAAAATAATTGTTGTAGGTTTGTTTGTTTGGTTTCTTTTTTTTTCTTGGCGACTATATTAATAAGTATGCGAAAATTTCAAAATCCTCGTATGTTGTAGGTATAAAAATGTTTACAGAATAACTGTGTAAAATACAAAATGGTATACTGATTATTATATTGTGTAAACTATTTGAATATTTTGTGTTTTTCCTCAGTCCTCCTCAATAGGGGGTTCTGTGCTGAAGCGGACTAGAGTTGTTTAATTAGAGGTTATCTAATTAGGTTCGTCTTTTATGTCCTTTTTAATGATATTTCATTGACCTCTTTCAGCCAGACTTTAATTCTTGACTTGTACTCCTTAAACTATTCTCTTTGTTTTATATCTGGGGGAAAGGTGATCTGGAGTTTTGTTGTAAAATGTGTGTAGTTTCTTTGTCTGAAAGTGGTTTTATGACATGGAATGTCATTTTGAGTCGATCTAGTGTCATGAATACGTGGTCCAGTTCATACGTTCAAACCAAATAGTTTACCTCAAAGTTTCGCTGAATTTACCAATACGTATGAGGAAAATATGTACACAGATTTCAGAATTTTCATTTTCAAATTGCTGACATTACGCATTCTGTTTTTTTTTTTTTTAAATTGGATTTTAGCACTAGCTACTCGTTCAGGCGGTAGCCATGTTTATATTTTGATAGATGATTTTTGCAGCCTTTCTATTTTTTTATGTGTGTTTTGAATGCATGTTTCAATAATTTAATTTTTATGCATTTTTTTAAATAACTAAAATGATTTTTTTTTTAATAGAGTGTTTAATTTGTTATTTCACGTCAAGACCTATCAGTGGATGAGCTGGCATCGCGTCTGGGTCTCACCCAGGCGTCGTGAGTTTCACGGCTGGCTAAGTCCCCCTTCACAATACAAGCAACACATTTCGCTTACTGTATTGGTAGTAGGATTTTATCAAATATTGTCAGATTATTTGTAACAGAATGTTAGTCTTTCTTTAATTTATTTTTATGTAAAACGCGCCCTTAGAGGCCTAAGTATTGAAAAAAAAATGTTACACAAAAATATTTCAAATAATATTATATTTTCATATAAGATGTTATTAAGCATCAAATTAATATTCTTTTTTATCACTGCCTGTTTTAATTCGGGCTGAAAGGGTTAATATTAAAATCTGTGTCATTTTGGAAATTATTCTGTATGTTAATTTATAAATCCATACCTTTTCTCGTTGGATTTTCTTGCCAGTCTTCTTGTTAGTTAAATTTACGGGCTATGAGTTGTTTTCGAGGAATATTATCACACGCACAATTCGGGCAATCTCGACAATTTATTTACTAGGATTTCTCGACTTCTGTCTTATGGGTCTGTCTTTTCCCAATCTAAACTAATCTCCTGTCTGACTGGTAACGTGAACTATTGTTCCTAGAAGAAAGCCTGCTAGAATAAACAGAGTTTATCAGTACCTACGTACAGTCAGCGAACAAATTGCCGATGAAAATGGAGGGCTCTACGATCGTTAAAATATTTTCAAACACCAAAATGATTGCCGGGTATACATCAGGTAGTATATATGGTACTAAAAATATAAATGTAATATAAATTTATTTATTAAATTTTACAATTAGAATGTTACGTACATCATATCACATCCCAAATTATATTGTAATATTTTTAGATACCTACTTTTAATGAGAAAATAGCGTTTGGCGGTCTGTCTTCTCTACCGATGGTTTATTTTTATTTATTTATTAATTCATTTTTTGAAACATACATTCACACAAATAAGGTACAATTACAAACATTTTGTTTGTTTTTTTTTTTTTTAAATAGGTAAATTTTGTGATCCATCCGTACACTACTACACAAGCAATAATCCAAAAAAAATTCCGAGCAAGGCCGGGTACGGATCAGATAGTTCAAAATAAAATCCACGTACAGGAAGAGCGGACTTTTAGCATTTAAAAATTAAATAAAATAAATGAATTATAATTGAGTTTTCTCATTTATCCCGATCAAGTCAGATTCGGAAGTCGAACATAATCTGACATTAGAATCTAATTTTAGTTTTAAAGTCGCTGTTAAGCGATGTTGACACAGTAATGAAAAAATAAATAGTTCTGTATTATTAAATGTCTAGGATTTGTTGACAGACTGTAACTACGCTATGGCATGGCTTGGCTTCGTTGGGTTTGGATAAACTAGAACCCATTGTTAGGTATTGCTTTTAAATGTATGTGTTTTGAAAACATTGCCTATCGTTAAGCGGTTAGTTTAACACTGATAAGGAAATAACAATACTTCAATTGTTTAGTTAAAAACACTACAGAAACAATTATCAAATCATACGCATATCGTCTATCCAGAGTGGAAGATACTCTCAGTATCGCCCTGGTGAAAAACCACAATTCAGAATTGAAAGGTTGTTTGAAATGGCTTTTAGCCGTGTTTGCTGACCAGATCTGAATAGCCAGGTATTTCCCCACCTTCCTCTTCCCGTTCTCCTTCCCCTCCTCAATACCTTAAGCCACACAACACTCTCCAATCGGGGATGCCATAGCCTCACTGGTTCCAGACGGTTGGGAGCAGTTGGGACTCTTGTGGGGTATTCATTTATTAAAAAAAAAAAAATATATATATATATATATATATCGTATGCAAATTTCAAGTACGTCCAACAATTGAATTTGAAAGTCATCTCTGGGCTGGCGCTCCCAAATACTTGATAAATCTTCTTGATTCTGTGCAAAGGAGGGCGGTCCGTCTGATTGACAATCCGCTGTTAATAGACCGACTGCAATCTCTGATGCACACTCGCAATGTAGCTATGCTGTGTCTGTTCTATAGATATTTCAATGGAGTTTGATCGGTGCACTGACTGACACGAGCGGAACATTCGCTCACAGTTGATGTCGCCTTCATAAGAACGGGTCGTATCGCCGACTCGTTTTTGTGCAAATCGGCTCGTACGTGGAACGAGCTACCGACATCTGTCCTTCCTCCTTCATTAAATCCGGGCCTCTTCAAGGTCCGCATTAACAAATCCCTTCCTACAGCCCCCACTTTATCCCGTCTCACAATTTTTCCCAATCGGGTAGCGATATAGTTCCCCTGCATGTGTTCTGTACACACAGGTGGGCGCTCTTGTGAGGTGTCACGAAAAAAATACGGATTAGTAAAGCACGCGGGAAACATTTCCGTGACTGGAATTCGAACGCCGGATCTTCGCTATCCTGGCGACTGCCTTGACCTCTGAACTAGCGCGGCAGCTTACAGAGCTTAATCATTTATTTTACAGGCATATTGCTATTCATCAAAATATCTTCACCTTTACGCGTGGTTACGGCAGAGAATCACACGTATTTCCCACATATAAAAGAGACAAAGGAAGATTTAAAAGCTCCATAGCTCATATTGGAAATAAAAGTAAGACTCTTATTTTAACGAATGAAGGAGCGTTCTGAAGAATGACTCCAAAACAATTTTTTAAATAATTTTTTTATCGTGGAAAATCACGGAAAATCATTACATAAAACTCACGACACACCCCTAGTTTGGTTGTATACGGGTGACAACTTGCATAAATAGCAAATATACAAAGTGTCGAAATGCAAATAGTACAATGATTGTTGCAGCGAACAACTGTCGCTTTTCCTGCTAAATTCAGCATTTCGTATTCGTATTTTCCTTAATTCAATGCAATGGCTGCGTCCGTGAAAGCGAAAACAGGAAAAAAGAAGTGACAGCGGATATCACGTAAGTTAAATTATTATAGCCGAGACTCGACGTGGTGTAGTCATAGTGTCGCTAGCTTCAGACGGGGAGACGCAGTGAAGCAATGGACGAACACCAGACAAATAATAATAATGCCATTAAATAGGCTCGGGGTGGATTAATTCGTTATAAAGACAATGCACAAAGACCATCGGTAAGTGAAACAAGGATATCTGACATGGACCTTTATTAGTATAAAACCGCCCACAAAAGTATCGCCAAAATCATTCACCCATACTACTGCAAATCGCACATATGCACAGCGGCGCCTCTCCTTTGTTTCTACCTACACATTAAACGCATACCTTTCATTGGCTTCGCTGCTTTTATGGTCCGTGCAGTTTGGTAGTAGTTCGTCGATAGTCGACACGCTTCCATGCCATATTTCCCCTTGTTTCTGTTATCTATGGTTGAAAAGTACCGATATCATAATAATAAGAATAATATATTATTTGTATTTGTGTTTAATTCGTAGAACTCCAATTAATTTTTTTTTTAAATTTAATTTAAATCAGATTTAATAATGTTATTATTAAGTTCTGCAAGTATTTTTAGTTTTTATTATTGTGACAGCTGTTTCGGCGTTTAAGGCCATTTTCAAACTGTGGTTAAAATAATTTACATTAAATAAAAAAATTATAATAATATATTTGGATGATTTGTACAGCGCCGTTTTTTTGTGAAAAATCACCTCAACAGCGCTGTACAAATATTTTTTCAAATGTATTATCTCATTACTAATGAACATCCCACACGACTGGTTTGCCCAATACCAACTAAAGCCACCACGTCCACAAGTTCGACCATCAGGCCATCTTGTACTAAAGTTTAACGACCGGTTGGTCGAACCTTTCGACGCGGTGGCTTCCGTTATTTTAGGGCAAACCAGTCGTGTGGAAGGCCCTTAACTATGGATATCCTAATGTACTGACTTATTATATCCACAGATAGCATCCACCAGTTAAACAATTGATAATATAAAACTATATCAACAATGCATTTGACCAATGAACGTGATGCCGCATTCAAATGTATATAATACTTATATTACGTACAGGCAGATAATATGCAGAACCATACTTATGCATGTATTTTGCATGAATTTCTATAATCGATACTTTTTTCATACAGATTCCGGTAGTCTTTTCATAATGCATTCTGTATGTAAAATAGGACTTGACTTGTTCTATTTTTTATGCCGATCTTCATCCAGTGTGGTGCGTAATATTTTATTACGTATTATGTGGAAATGTTGCGTGTTTTTTACTGTGAATCTTTTAGACTGTGTTTTTTACTGATTGTGAATGCGTGTTTCTGTGTGATATTGTGAATTTCGCGTACATTTTTTGACATTTCGTGACTATCTGATCTGTGGTTATGTTTAAATGTATTGCCATTTATTGGCGATTAACTCTCGTCCCAAAATATTAAACTGTATCTACAAATCTGTATGAAATCGTAGGTGTGAAAATAATGATCGTGTAGATCGTGATCCACGCGATAAATATAGTATCAAAATATTTCTGTCTTATTTTATTATTTTATTTTTATTAATTTAAGACATTTTACAAAATATAAGACAAATAGTCCCGATAAACCACTTTTTAGTAGTTTTTCAAAGGGGAGCTTGTTATTCAAAACCTTGTACTAATTTTAATGTTAAGGTAAAGTTACAGAAATATATATCAAAATAATAACACATGTAACAAACTTATAACATAAATATTTCGTAAGAATCTTACTCTAAAATATAAAAAATAAAATAAAATAAAAACATAAACGGCAACAATAAATCGTACGGAAAATAATATTTCCTAATTATCTAATACAAATAGTTTCTTTCAGATAACCAAGTTTTCAATGTGTTCATTTTTATTAAAAAAAAATTATTGGAGCTCTACGAATTATACACAAAAACAATTAATTCTTTATCCATATTTGTTTGTATTCTTAGGAACCATTAATCCTTCATAAAAATTGAGACGAGTATCGTAAGTGTGCTCTAGTCTATTTGTATTATATATAGAGGGTTATTAATGTGCCGACATATAATTTTGTACCACAGAATTGCTCTTACCAAAAGAATTTTGAGACTCCGATAAAATTATAGAATATTATGCATTCATTCGTATAAACATTAAGTATTATATGTTCATGCTACTCACGGAAGCTACGACAATGTGTATATATATATATATATATATACATATATATATATATATATATATATCTACTATATCATTAAGTATACCATTAAACAAATGGTTTCGTACAGAAGTATAATAGGTAAGCAAATACATGAGTGTACGAGGATGTCTCCCAAAAGATTCTGGTAAGGCTCTGGTAAATGCTCTAGTAGTCTCCAGATTGGACTGCAATGGTTTGTGTACTGGTTTTCCTAATGCACATTTGAACAGACTGCAAGTAGTGTTCAAAATAGCAGCTCGTCTAATATGCGATGCAACCAAATACTGTCACATCACACCCCTTCTAAATGATTGCATACACTAGCTTCAAGTGACAGAAAGAGCTCAGTTTAAAATTTGTTTTATGGTATATACGACACTGAACGGGCTGGCACCATCATACTTGACTGATCTCTGCATGGGGAAAATCTTACTCAGAGGCAACTCACGCTCAGTTCGGCCAAGTCTGACGCGTCGAACAGATTGATTGAAACCTCTCGTACGAATCCTTCTAAATTTGTGGACAGAGCTTTCAATGTACTGGGCCCACATTCTTGGAATGAGCTTTCATTTGGTTTGAGGTGAGAAAGCAATTTTTAAACCTTTAAGAAAAGTCTAAAAACATATCTATTTGAAAGGGTCTACACACTTTAACAAGATGTAACGTGACCTTGAGGTTATTTTATTCACTAAACGGCGCTCATTGACCGTTTATTACTAGTACTATTGATATTATTTCAGTAATGTTGAAGTTCCATTCAAGTAAGATTTTTTCCTAGAAATGGGCGTAGAAAAGTAACATAAAAAAACTGAATAAGCACAACATCGTTTTGTTATTCTCCTGGCTCCCAGTGTCAATATAATCGCAAATTTGCCAAACCTCCGTGACGTGCAGACCTTTGTTGACTTTACCTTACAAACATATTAGGATATTATACCGGCATTACATTGTTGTATCTCAATATTTTATCAAAAATAAACACGTGTAACATAATACGGTGACACGTAGATCGGTCAACGTAACAAAAAATATTTCATAAACATGGAAAATAAAAATGGTAGATTATTGGAGATATTACAAACTGCCAATGTGAAATTTAATAAATAGAAAGAGTCTACTTCTTCGTACAGTGGGGGAGACTTTGTGGAGATCAAAATGGGATCCAAAGGTTTAAAAGTTATTAAGCCATTCGATGCCATCGGGACACACTTCAGCACAGATGACAATGATAAAACATTTATTTGTCAATTTTTTTATTATTACAAAATAAAGACAAATATTTGGTTATGAATAACCTGACAATATTTGAAAATCTCCTACTACCATCACAGTAAGCGGAAGATGTTGCTTGTGTCGTAATGGAGGACTTAGCCAGCCGAGGAATTGAACTTACTACGCCTGGGTGAGACCCAAACGCGATGCCAACTCAGCCACTGACCGGTCAATAAATTGTGATTTTACATATTCTATTACAATTTTATCAATTGACAAATAGGTCACCGCTCAGCTATACATTCCGGAGGTCAGAGTGCAGCTGGTTTTCAGCAGTATCTATATAAATTGGATGAAGGTAAAATTATATAAAATCCTTAAACTTTTTTTAGATTACATTTTTTTTTACAAAAACTCTAATACAAGTATCCATTTCATTATGTATCAATGATGTTATTCGGCTGACTGTGCAATCAGTAACCTTTCGCTGCAGAACTTCCTGAAGCACTGCAGCGATGTCAATCTTCGAATAGATGGTGGTATTTAATTTCACAGTTTTATTGAGGAAAAAAAACTCCCCTCAAATACAGCGGTTCGACGTCTGTGGAGAAGAAATAAAAGATTTTTGGCGCGTATCGTATGCATGAGAGTCACGGGAACTCTGCAATTCATCAAACAGACAGGTAGGAACCTTGGTACCATGGGGAAACTGATGAAGACGATATTCTTCTAAGATGTTGCTTAAATTTCTCCAAATTTACGCTATTCAGATTCCATTTAATAATTTAGCAACAGATTACAGGCCAAATTAGGCTCACTCCTCTTTAAAGTTGGTGAAACGGGATATGGTTAAGTAAAATAATAAGTTAGACAATAATGTTTTATTAACACTTCCGTTCCGAAGGGGAGTAATACACTTACTCCAAACGAGAGTTTTGTGCGATATCTAAATCGTTTTTTTTAAATCACATGTTCTGCAATTTATGTACCTTTCCAAGAAAAACTATTCGGTAATCAATCTGCATTTAAAAAAATGTATCTATCAAATTCCGACGAAATTACTCTCCCCTACCCGCCCCCCGGATCATAACTATTTTTAAACTTCCCTCGCCGCAAACAAACCTACATTTTACAGGAAAGGTCTATAGTAATATTATATTTAGATCATGCTCGCTTTCGTACCATCTCTCTTACTATATTAATTGTTTTTGTGTTTAATTCGTAGAACTCCATTTAATTTTTGTTTAAATTAAATGTAAATCAAATTTAATAATGTTATTATTAAGTTCTGCAAGTATTTTTAGTTGTTATTATTGTGACAGCTGTTTCGGCGTTCAAGGCCATTTTCAAACTGTGGTTAATCCACATTGCGACGACTTATTTATATGATTTAATTTACCCCCACTCCTTTAAAAAAAACTTTATACTCACCGCTTCTCAGTATGTTCACATTATCAAAACAATACAACACATTTAAATAAATCAATCAAGAAAATATTGTCAGTTAAATACGAGTAAAAACACATTATAAATGTGAAAACCTCACAGAATTCAGAATTTTAACTGCTTTCTAACTAAATCGGTTTTACCTATAATAAATCATTACCAATCCATCCAATTTTTTTTTTAAAGGAGTGGGGGTAAATTAAATCATATAAATAAGTCGTCGCAATGTGGATTAACCACAGTTTGATAATGGCCTTAAACGCCGAAACAGCTGTCACAATAATAACAACTAAAAATACTTGCAGAACTTAATAATAACATTATTAAATTTGATTTACATTAAATTAAAAAAAAAAAAAAAAATCTCTCTTACCTTTTGCATTACTTAGTGATTGACTGCTGGCCGAAGATCGGCGATGTTTGGTTTAAACGGTGGTAACTAATATCTGGGTGTTACTGGAAAGGGAAAAATGAATCTTATGAAACACGGTTCTTCGTGATTTTATGGGGCACCCTAGTTGACCCACCTTCAGATCGTACTTTAAATTTATACTTCACGTACGTAAAGGTTAAGAGATAATATTAAATGCGGGAATGGCTGCAGAGGGCTAAAATCCTCTTTAGATTTGTTTTAAAAATTATCTTTTAGTCTCGTAAGTAGTTAATTATGTACCAAATATAGAAATATGTCAATAAAATGCATTGGTTACTTTATTCTATTTTGTCACATTCACACAACACCATCTTGAATTCACCCGGTGGGTTTATAGACAATAGGAACAGGAGAGATGGGTCATGAATCATAATTTGTATTAAAACGCGCACACAAGTGTCGCCGACGTCGTACACATACTAGTACAAATAGCATCAATACTTGGGAACTTGGGTGTTATATTTGATGAGAAGTTAACATTTATTCTGCATTCATCTTCGGGGCCACCGCCACACGTTGCGTTCAGCTTCAAACCACACTAGTTGAAATCTGGTGTAAAACTTGGCGAATTTCTATTAACCCCACAAAAAGCGTGGCTATCGTCTTCTCACGAAGAAAAGCTAAACGCCCCCCTAATATGATACTGTTTGAAGGAAAGGTCCCATGGGAAAAATCTGTCAAATACCTAGGATTAATACTAGATTTCAAATTAACGTGGGAAAACACATAAATGAAAAAAATAAAATCAGCTAATAAGACAATAGTTTCTCTCCACCCCATAATAGGTAGAAATAATCTGTCATCCGCACACAATAAATTACTGCTTTATAAGGACGGGCTTTACTTACGCTGCTCTCATTTGGGGATACGCACCTCACCAATACATAAAAAAAACTACAACCCTGCAAAACAAAGCAATTAAATTCGCATTGAATGCGCCTAATTGAATCAGGTTTAACACTCTACACAATGATACAAACATTCCTCTGATAAAGGATCTTATAGTAACACATTCTGAAAAGTTTTATGCCGGTCTAGCCAGGCATGAAAACCCATCAATAACACTCTCGCTACATACAGCGAGAATGAAATATTTAAATACAAGAAACCTAAATCAATCCTCCGTATGGATTAAAATCCTGCCCCTAAAGTTGCAGTATGGTTATTAAAATTCAATTCGTTCATCCACTCACCACCAACACAAAATTCAAAAGTAAAGAATGATTAGATTAATTATGCTAGAGTCAGAAAACTTTTAGTTTAGGAACTCTGTATACCAATCAAATCAAAATCCAAATTTATTCTGCGCGTTAACGAAATAACTACAAATGCTTGGTTTTATATGCAGAATTGCAAGTGACTTCAATTCACTAGAATGTTTTGTACATAGTGTAGACCTATTTAGTAAGATGTCAGTTAGAGTATAATTCATCTATTTGTTACCTATTTTACAGTGCATTCCAACAATATAGAAAGGGTACAACACAAATTCTGAAGCATCCGGCGTTGCCCGGGATTATGAATGGTTTCGAGTAAACTTTTAAAATCCCCATCCCTACCTCATCTCCTACTCCTTCCCATACTCCTACCCCTACTTCCTACCCTACCCTGTAATTTTCCTCTTATTTTGAACGTCAAGTGTGCAAAATCTCATCAAGAAAGTACAAAAATTTGGCAAAGGGGAAGGGGATGGTTTTTTGAAAGCTCATCTAGACAGTGTCAACAATAACAAGACAATCTTGTTTTGTAGCTCAAGTGTGAAAAATTTTATAAAGCTGTATAAAACTGTAGATTTGTATAGAAAACAGGGACATTCTTCTTTATATAACAGAAGAAGAAGATATTACTTCCTCTGACGGCCTCCATGGTCGAGGTGTAAGGCTCTCGACTACGAATCCGAAGGTCGCGGGTTCAAATTTTTATTTAATTAATTTGTGCTGTTTCAATTAATTAATATAAAAATATTGTATAGTATATTTGCGCACGTTCCAGAGTGAAAGATACTCTCAGTATCGTCCTGGTGAAAGACCACCATTCCGAATTGAAACGTTGCTTGAAATGGCTTTAGCCGTGTTTGGTGATCAGATCTGAATAGCCAGGTATTGCCCCACCTTCTTCTGCCCCCTTCTCCTTCCCCTCCCCAATACCTTCAGCCTCACAACATTCCCCAATTGGGGATGCCATAGTCTCACTGGCTCCAGATGGTTGGGAGCAGTTGAGAATCTTGTTCGGTATTAATGTTAAAAAAAAAAAAAATACATATAAATCTGACAAAACAGTTATATTTGATTACGCTGCCCGATAGGCGGATTGTCTCAGACCTTGTTCTATGAAACAATTTTATTAAGTATGGTATTGACAGCCCTGAAATTCTCGCCAAAAGAAAATTACATGTACCGGCCAGAAATACGAGATAAATTGCTACCCTTTTCTGCGACAATTTTGAAACAAACTATCCGGCTCACACCCCTATAAATCTACTGCATAATTTTGTCTAAAGATTTGGAATGTTATCGACATATTTTGAGATTCCGTATTAGTGCTGAAACGAACTCTACATAAATACTATGCTATGTTTATAATTTGTTTCACTTTATATTTCACACCGGTTACATACCTAATTTGCTAAATTTATTTTTAATTTTTAAGAAGTGTTTTTAGTTTCTATTTTCACATGTGTTTAACTCATGTATAATAATAATTTTTAAGTCAATACTATGTACTTGATCTACCATTGTTACATAACACATAGTTGACCGTATTATATTGTTTTCAGTAGGGCATCAGAAAACAAATAAATACTTCTGTAAATTGCAACAACGCCCAGCGGCGCTCAGCCTTTGTTTCCACGTATACATTAAACGCATAACTTTCATTGGCTCCGCTGCTTTGATAGTCCGTGCAGTTTGGTCGTAGCTCGGCGGCAAGCAGCACGCTTTTGTGCCATTTCTCTTTTTTGTTTAAATTATTTATGGGTAGTTCGGAGAGCAGTACGAAGCGACGGGTTCGCACCAAGGGGTCGCGGGTTCAATTATCGACAAGTTGCTGCATGCACCAGCATGGCACGAGTTAAAATTATGCAGAATTCATAACTTGCTGGGTTATTCATAACATTTGTAATTTGTTTCACGATCCTCCTGAAATCGCCTCACAACACACCGATTGGAAACAGGCGATTCAATGGCTTTCAAGAATGATATACCGCTTCTACACGGAAGACAAAGGTCAAGGAAACGCATAAGGAGTGGCATTTGCTAACAAGTGTGAAGCACAGCAGTGATGCACAACCATTTTAGCCGGTGGGCCAATTTTTCAAATTTCAATATCGCCCCCTTAGAGGTAAAACTCATTAATTGCCATACTAGCTGTATGGCACATAGTGACTTTTACATCTCATGGGACGATATGTTCACAAAGTTGGTACCCATAGATTGACATTGTTAACTTTGCAGTCGATGATGTCGCCAGTGTATATTTTAATATATTTGTTTACACCTGATCACGTGACACCCATTTTGGCACCAGCTTAGTTCATTGCAGTAATCAAATTGCAAAATGTTTATAAAAAGGGTCAAACTAAATACTCCAACAATATTTTCGATTTTTGTAAACAAGCCGAACCTTTTTACTTAGTCGCCTAGCTCGCCCCCAGCCCCTCCTCTTTGGGCTTGAGATTTAGGGAATTAGGGCGTAAACACGACAAAATAATAAATGCTATTGATTTTTATCAATCTCAAATTTTAAGACATACAAAAAATAATTTAGACAGCTGATTAAAAATATATATATTTTTGGTATAACTTATAAACCTCATTGTTATATTTTTTTAATCTTTGAAGATAATATAACAAATCAAGAATGAAACACGAATCCGAAAAGACACAGAAAAGGAAAAAAAATGTAACGGTAGCAGCTCCAGATCCCAAGACCTCATGGTCTATTCGGGATCTGTGTTCTAAACTACTGATCTACGGCTACCCCAATTCGTCCCGTCAGTCTTATCGGTATCATAATTCGATTTCTATGAACTGTGAATATCATCATCAATCAATTAATTCTCATATGTTTTTGGTTGCTACCCTTTTATCATAACTACAAGATATTACCCGAATTTATTTGGCGTCATTCTTATCTTCAATGATAAAAAAAAAAATACGTCTGTATGTATATATATTAGAGACAAATAAGTTTGTAGCGATGATACCCTTTCGTATTTTGAATAACGCAGTGGAAACGGTTAAATATTTTGATCATAGCCTCCGGAAATCCGAACGATTGCTATTAAATAAGAAATATTAAAACTCACATCCGTTACTTCTATTTTCTATTTTATTTTTTGTACCCTTGTAAAATGGAATTCATCCAAAATAACAATTATAGCGGGCATAGAAAAATCGAAACAGATGAAAATCCGGGTTGGATCCAATAGGCTGCGGGTTGTGCATCACTGCTATACAGAAATGACACCGTATCATGGAAACTTTATCTGATACTCTGATAGCTACACTGACAGCTATAAATACGCATATTAAGCCTGGTAGCTAGAGTAGTAGCCAATCTGTTAGCTAGACTGAACAAATAAAATAGCCATCAACAAAATATCACGTTAAAAAAGGTTTCGATTGCATACATACATACATCTTCTTCCCCTTGTCCTACTCGGATCGGGGACCCATCGCACCGATAAGGCGTCCCTGTCCTGTGCTACGTCAACGGCATCCGTTCGCTTACGTCATAGTAGTTCCAGCCTCTCTTCGCACAGCCTCCGGAGTTGCTTCTCCCACCTCTGTCGCGGCCCACTGAGCGTTTTCCCCCTGGAATATCACTCGGATAGACGCCCTCGAAATGTGGTGCTGGAGAAAAATGCTTAGGATTCCATGAACAGCCAGGCGCACAAATACGTCAATTCTGGAAGAGGTTGGCAACCATAATAGGCTATCAACTATCTGCGTACAGCGTATCCTCAGATTCTTTGGACATGTCGCTCGCCAAACCGAGAACTCCAAAGTGGAAGGCAGGAGAAGTAGAGGAAGGTCACCGAAGCGTTGGAATGACCATCGCAGATGTCCAGAACGTCGGTGTCTACAGTTCTCCACGCAGCGCAGGATCGCGAGGAGTGGAGGAGCCTTGTACACAGGAGAGTTTGAAGTGTTGAAGTAGAGGTTACGATCCTCAGCAATTAGGAAGCCACTAAAGAAGAAGCACTCTGAATTTTCTGCGGAATTCTGCTTTCTGGCATTCTTAATACGTGCCCAAACCACCTCTGCGATTTTTCTATGAAGAGTAACAGAGGTTTGATGTTTAACTCCTCCCAAATCATCGAACTTCTTATTCGATCCCATTTAGTGACTCCTGCGACTCTGCAACTTCTCTCAAAAATCTCATTTCGGTAGCTTGGATCCTGGAACGTATACTCACTGGTTTTGACCGAAAGGTTCCGACTTGAAAATTCTAAATATTTATAGTATAAGAAAGAATGTTAGTCTATTTTGAAATGATAAATTTCCAGCGTTTCATTTTAAACTGCTATTATTAGGTTGTTGAGAGCTACAAAAAAGATGTCAAAAACTTTTATGGCAGGCTTTGATCGTATTTACAAATATGCAAGGAGTTTTTAAAGGTGTTTTGTTATTTAGGCTATTTTTCTAAGATAAAGTGGAAGATACTCTCAGTATCGCGCTGGTGTAAGTATAACTCTAGTCCGTCTCAGCACAGGACCCCCTAGGGAGGAGGACTAAGAAAAACATAAAAATATCAAATTAGCTTACAAAATATACTAATATATCTACCATTTTGTATCTTCAACTTTATTCTCTAAGCATTTATACACATATTTATTTATATATTCGCTAATTAAAAAAATAAATAATTTTAAAAAATATTGTAAATAATAATGAACATAAAATTGAATTTTGGCTTTAACCGCTGTGTTCGGTTTGCTGATGATGCTGTTGGGAAAACTGATGTGGATTATTCTTTCTAGAGAAGACAACAATATTTCCGCAGATATTCCCTAGGTACCGGTAGTACCTACCGTAATTACATGGTCAACAACAGTCTGTCAACATATTCTAGAATTTAATTAAATGGAACAATTTTTTTATACAATGGCAACACCGAGTAACACTGATTGTACTCGTAGAACAAATTAAAGTAGATTCAAATGTGAGGTTATGTTTGAATACCAAGTCTCACAGATTGAGTTGGACAGAAAAAATGACGTATCACAATTTACCGTCACGTGTTTATTTTTTTATAAAATTACTATCATTACGAGCTTCTTCTATACAGTTCTTATTTTCTAAATATATATTTTTTTATATGAATACCGCACAAGAGTCTTATCTGCTCCCAAACGTCTGGAGCCAGTGAGACTATGGCATCTCCAATTGGGGAATGTTGTGAAGCTGAAGGTATTGTGGAGGGGAAGGATAAGAGGCAGAGGAAGGTGGGGAAATACTTGGCTATTCAGATCTGGTCACCAAACACGGCTAAAAGCCATTTCAAGCAACATTTCAATTCTGAATGGTGGTCTTTCACCAGGGCGGTACTGAAAGTATCTTCCACTCTGGTATGTATATTTTACACATATAAGTATATTTTAAAAATATTAAAAAAAAAATTATAATAAAATAATAACAAGATGGAATATCAAATTTTCGAAAAATATCATGTAGAATCATCTAATTTCAAGAATTACCACCTATTTCTGAACACCGTTTAATATTGGTCTGAAAAAAAATGTTTTTTTTAATAATTGGAGATAATTTTAATAACTCCCAAATCGAAACACGAAACCGAAAAGAAACAGAGAAGAAAAAGATAACGATGGCAACTGGGATTCGAACCCAGGACCTCATGGTCTATCCGGGACCTACGCTCTACGCCAACTGAGCTACGGCTACCCCAATCCATCCCGTCATTCCTATCGGTATTATACTTCGACTTCTAAGAACTGCCAATATCATCCTCAATTAATTCCCATATATTTTTTGGTTGTTACTTTTTTGTAACTACCAGATTCTGCCCGAATTTAATGGTAATCGTTAGATAGTGTCTCGGATATACCTATACGATTTTTATTTATACGGGACAACTATTAATTATTTTCAATGATTAAAAATATATTGCTATATTACTTCAACAATAATGCTCTTTTAAAGAAAACTTTTTTCCTTTCTGCCATCTTGGTGTTGCTATTTAAACGATCGCAGCCCCCTCCTTTTCGTTTACTTTATTTTGACAAACTGTACCTACGCTCGAAAACTCTCCTCCTATCTCCGGCGTGGGTGGGTACTGTGTTTCATCTTCCCCCTCTCCCTGTGTTGACCGAAAATTTTTCATTGCGTCTTGTTCCCCGGAGGTGACCAAAATGTAAAAGAAATCTAATATGAAATTTTACATCTCTACTCCAGATTTTTATAATCTACTTAGACGGCTACTCCTACCGTTAAATTTTACTACTAACCAGTATATCATTAAGGACTTTAAGTAGTACCTACTGCAGTGATGCACAACCTTTTTAGCCGGAGGGCCGATTAGTACATTTTCGATTTGTTCACGGGCAGCACGGGTTATGGTGTATACAGGGACCATACACTATGTCTCCGTAGTCCAATATTGAGAGAACGAGACTACCGGTAGTAATCCTACGTACTTGACTGTGTTGAGGGGGTCTGTGTGCCCGAAATTAGCAATTTTTTTCCGTTGATGAAATTGATCAAACATTTTTAAATATCAAAATTCTTCCTTGAAAAATCAATATCGTTGAATTGTCTGGGGCTAGGAGTCGAAGGAACTTGAGGAATTTATAATAATAAATAATAATTCTAATAAATCGAAAAACCAACTAAATTTATAGTTTAATCCTTTGTTTAGATATTTTTTCAGTGAATCGCTATGTTCTTTCAAAAAACCCTCCTTACCCCTTCCCCTTTGGCCGGCTCCCAATCCAACATCTAAATATCTGTCATTATTTTATAACATGGTTTAGTTTTAATATATTCTCCTTTACTGCGGATATTAAGAAATTACAATAGTATACACTTGTCTAATAATGAAATAGACATTTTTAAGGACACAATTAATCATTTAATAAAAAAGTTTTACCATTGATATCAAGCTGATAATGTGATGAAGCCCTTTAGAAAGTACCAAAACAGTATACCATTAGCACAAGTGACAATAATGAGTTAATTTATGTACCTACTTTTAATATGTTTTCAATCTTTCACTTGTTTGTCATTTGTTTTATTATCATTTTTGCCAGATAATAATTGTTGTTTATTCTACTCCTTAATTATTATTAATTTTTATACATTCATTTATGTAAGTTTTGGGCATGTTGCCTGTGTATGTACTAAAATAAATAAAAAAATAAAAATATATGTAAATATATTTTAGACGAAGGAAGGGTACTTCCGAAACCAGTCGAAATTATTATGTTGGGTTGCGGTGGTTTAAGACGAATTTATACGTTTATATTATAAAAAATAACATTTGAAGAAATGTAACAAACAATATGACGTATTGCTTTATTTTTTGATAATTAATGAATATTTAAAAGCACTGGAGTTCATGATAGAAATTGCACCAGTTCATACCATTCGATGCTGCTTCAAATATCATGAAATCAGTTTCTCAGCCTTTAATATTGTAATATGGACCTATAGTCAATTTTTTTAAACTCTCAAGTTTATTTTTATTTTTATTAGTTTCCATATAATTATGACATTTTAAGGTAAGGTATAAATATTAAAAATAAATGTATATTATAGATTTGTTTTCGTAGTCCTCCTCACTAGAAGATCCTGTGCTGAGGCGGACCAGGTTTTGCATAAAGGGGTTTCAGCGACTTCTATATTTCATCTTCAAGGTTAGGGTAGGGTCTCAATAAACAAACACAATGATTTTACGAGCGAAATAAACACTGTAAACAGCAAAACTATAAGCCATAATACTATACGCAGTACTACTCTTATATAGTTGGCCACGAAAATTGCGAGAATATTTGCGCACGTTCCAGAGTGGAAGATAAGTATTGCCCTGGTGAAAGACCACAATTCAGAATTGAAACGTTGCTTGAAATAGCTCTTGGCCGTGTTTGGTGACCAGATCTGAATAGCCAGGTATTTTCCCCTCCTTCCTTTTCCCCTTCTCCTTCCCTTTCACAATACCTACAGCCTCACAACATTCCCCAATTGGGGGTGCCATAGTCTCACTGGCTCCAGACGGTTGGGAGCAGTTGGGACTCTTGTGCGGTATTCATATAAACAAAAGGTTTACTAACAATATAAACAGTTTTTTTTGCCTGTTTAAATACATCCAACCTCAAAACCTCGAGGTAATGTTTTTGCAGATTCACGACTTTGGCATTGGCCCGACGATATTATTTGATAATACAAAGGTTTATTTACGTATTTTAATAGTTTTTTTAGATAGACGTATAAAACAGAGAATTATTAAAGAATAGGTTGGGTTATGTTATGTTAGTGTAGGTTAGGTTTTGTTTTTTTTTGTTCTTTTTTCCATACTAAATTTAATGTTTTGTTTGGTCATTGTTCTCTTTATTTCGTCATGGAACCGTTTTTGTGGGAAATTAATTTATGTTAGTAGGTACCTACTGGATTTCCGCTGCCCACGCAATACATTTCCCTCTGGGCGTTTTAACTTTCCGATATCAAGAACATATTAACGCTCAGTTCCTTTATGATTCTGTCCCAAACGACCCTGAAGAAAACTTTCCCAGCCAACGGAGTGAAGAAAGAGGGATGTTTCATAACTGCTCGGAAACTTTAACGACAGTTATTAATAAAGCATTTCTATTTGAGAGGAGGATATTATTTTAAGTGGATTATGATTTTGAACTTATCGACCCAACCATATAGATAATAGAGACGAAGAGAAATATGGCATAGATGCGTGCCGACCATAGAAATGAAATAAATAAATAAAAATAAAAAACAAATGCTGATATTGAACGCAGTGATTTTTATACATAAAATAAGAAAGAAATTGTTACCAAAATATTTTTCTGACAATATTATTTACAATTCACAGACACAATGCAAGAAAGTGTCTGATAATTAGGCTATCGAAAAAGAACAGTTTATTTTACAAAGGGATGAAATTTAATAATGCTCTGCCAGTCCCAATCAAAATTACGCCAATTAATAAATTTAAAAGAGATTGCAAAAACCACATTTAGTCAAGTTTTTTTAGCTATTCCTCGTCGAATCTTTGGAATGAAATAGCATTATCTATTCGAAGATCGACATCGCTGCAGTGCTTCAAGAAGCTCTGCAGCTAATGGTTGCTGACTGCACAGTCAGCCGCACAACATCATAATTGATAAATATTGAGATGGATACTTGTGTTAGCGATTTTGTAATTTATTGTATTTTTTTGATAATTTTATTTCCCGGTTAAGTGTAGGGATTTTATGTTAGATGTGTAACATTAAATTAATCGGATTTCCAGAGGCACTGCTGAAAACCAGCTGCACTCCGGGCTCCGGAATGTATAGCTGAGCAGTGACATTTTTATCAATTGCTAAAATTATGTTATATATAAAAATACATAAATAAATGTTTTTATTATTTTTAATATTATTATTATTATTATTATTCTATCGTTTAAACTCTTCAGTTACGTTGTATGTACATTTTTAATGCGAATTATCGATATTTCACCCCAAGTGAGCGTTACTCTAATAGCTTAACCGCTTTAACCCATAAAACTACACGTTTACTTCGATAATCTATTCAGGGGTGCTAAACTCTCATAAAACTACTCCCACATTGGTGTTTACATAAAATAAGCCATGTAAATAGGTACGCCTTACAACTATGTTATTGACATTGATGTTGATCAAACCTATACGATGATCGACATAATGAAGGTTTAAAATGATTATCGTTAATGTAAAAGGGACCAGATAACAAAAAAAAAATTAAATGAAGACGTTAAAGATATGAATATACGCATTAGTTTATTCTTGTTACATGAGTTTTCCATCTTTTTTTTGTTATATTCACAGAGCAAATAATATATAGAGATACGTTAACCCGCATGGGGAAGAAACCAGAATAAGGAAGGGGAGGGGCTTGCTAGACTTACCACCAATTTAAGTAAATAGGAAATAAGTAAAAAGGTTCGGCTAGTTTACGAAAACCGAATACTTTAGTATTTAGTATGACTATTTTATAAATGTTTTGTAATTTGATAAATTAGGCTGGTGTCAAAATGGGTGTCACGTGACGTTTTATTCCAGCCATCGAAATGGTAAGTTAAGGCAAGTCTATTCATTCTGAAGTCAGTGGTTATATTAAAATTCTAATCAGTCACGATAATACTTTTGACCGTGAGAATCTAAAGTCGGTTCCCAGGGTGTTACCAACTTGGAGAAACAATGTACAAGTATAGAATAGGGTAATTTCACTGTATTTTTTTAATACATTTTTTAAAATTGCAATGAAATTTTTTTAAAAATATTTTTTCCGGAGCAGCAGTATTGGGAATTAATAGCGTTATCTACGTCATAGCTAAACTCGAACCGTTTTTGGAAAACCATTATTAATGGAAATATTTAAAATTATGATTTTTGGATTGAACGCTCAAGCGATCAGTTCAAAACAAAACTCAAGACATAAGGCCTCTGAAGATGGACAATGTGATTTGTCCGAAACGTTAGGAGTTAAAAGTCCTTCTAAGGACTACATTACGCGGGTAAACCGAGAAAATTATTCAACATCTTACACCACGAAAATCTCAACCATAATATATATATAATTACAGGTCGAATTAATAATACGATATGCAAAAACGATTAAAACCATAAGAGACTTACAAGTCCTGTCATTGGTCAGTGGGCTCTGACAGAACTTAGACCACTTCCTAATGGGTGCATTAAGAATGCGGCCAATTTCGCGCAATGTTGCGCTGCTTGGACTTGCACATGTGCGATATATACGACTATATATTATTTCAAAAATATTCACGCTAACTATTTATTTTGAGATTTGTTGATTTCATACCGACCCGTGTGGTAATGTCCTTACTGTTAACCGACAAAAGTACGAACTTATGACAACACGTTCACCCTGCCAGATATCGAGCCTTTTGGCGGACTTCTAACATTGAAAGTTATTTTTACTATAGAAACGACATGTATAAAATAAAAAAAGAATGTTTATTATTCATAATATACGCATTTTTTATTTTTTATTGATTGGATTTCCTCAATTTTATAAGTAAATCGTTAACGTTAGTCTGATTCGGTCGTGACCAAGAGCTACATCTTTTTTTAATTCATTTATACAATCTTAATGTTATAAAAGGGTTATGGTACTGTGCCTGTCTCACTGGGAGATCCTGTGTTGAGAACAGGCAAAGTTAACAATTTACAGTTTATCTTTTATATTGTTTTTGCAAGGTTTTCACAAAAGTTTCCCTCATTCTATTAATATTTTAACAATTACCTCTTTACATTGTTGCTATATTCGTTAATTTAGTAGTTGTTTCCAAGCGCCAGGTTTTAATTAAGAGTAATACACTTGGCACGTACTTATTAATATCTCATTGCGTTCTATCTTTACTGTTTCCTTCCCTCGTGGGTCGTTCGACTTTCACTTTCAAGTTCCACCGTATAAAAACACAAAAGTAGTACATTTTACGTACAGGGGCGGGTAGTAAGAATTTATCGGCATTCGGGTAGTAAAATACATCTTAGCACTGCTCAAATTTTTAATATTTTTATTACTTGAAGTGACGGAGATATTATATTGTAAAGACATTACTACCTCATCGAAGTACTCAACAAAATATATTATTCTGCAACAATAATTCCGGGACTAACTACCAAATAAGTGTACCCATTTCTCGCCTACATACACTTGGAAATAAATTCACCTCAATTAAAGACATTTAATTTACGTTCACCCGTGTTTAAGAGAAAACTTAAGATCCCGCATTAATATCCGAGAATTTAGATTTAGGCAAGAGGTCTGTCTAGCATCGGCTCTGAATCCCGACCGACCGCTGTTGAAAGGCAGATATGATCATTCGAAAGATAGAAAGAGCGCGCCGATGTGAAGAGCGTTTAGAATAAATGGACGTAAATGACAAAAATATTAATAAAACACGACATATTTAAGATAGATCAAAAATCTCAAGACGAATGTCTTAAGTAGCATTATAGTATTCCTATCGAGGGAATTTCATATAATTACATTTTCAGCCCATTGACTTATTAGAGATTATCTTCAAAAATAAAATTATTTTATTAAGTACATAGCATCTGTGTTTATTTTAAACCATTATTTAACCATAATTTGTACATGTGCATCGACAGTGATAAGAAGATTCCCGGTGAGGCGATTTATCCCGCATATGTTTGTCCAAATCGGTTGTTTTGTTTACCTGGGGTGAAAACGTTAAATTTCCACATTTCCTAAGCGTTTTTGGTGTATTTTCTCTCGGAGGAACCTACAAAAACATTTCCAAGATTTGGTTTGGCTAAATAAATTTCCAAGATTTGGTTTGGCTAAAAATTATATATCTCGTTTTGTTCAATCTTAGTTTTCTAGTACAAACATTTACCAGCCGCCACTGCCCACGTCTCTCGACCTGGCAGTCCATAATATTGTCACGTGAAAGCTATTAACTTCCTAAGTGGCATACGAGACAATTCCATTATTACATTTTTTTATCTTATTTACGCGATTGGTTACCTACCAGTCCCAGCTGCCTGGAACCAGTATGGTATCACAAATTGCGGTAAATTTTTTTGAGGTTGAGATATTTTGTGGAATTGGGGAGAGGGGATGGAGATGGAAAAGAGGAAGTTTGGGAAGTGCCTAGCTATTCAGACCAGTTCACCAAATACGGTTAATGTTATTTCAAGCAACACACAGTGCTGCGGTTCCATACAAGGCTAGGGATAAAAAAAAACAATCAAAAAAATGTTTCCCAAATAACTAACATTCCTGTAGGATTGATAGGGAATGCATGGCGCCTAATAGCAAAAAAAAATCATAAATAATCACAGGTAACGATTAACAATGTCGTTAGATAAGATTCATTCAATAATTGGAATAGTGCAACCTTAATCAGTTGTATTACAAAGCTCAGAATGTGAGCACCAGTAGTAAATATCTAGTTGTTTTTTTTTATTGTTTCGAGTATGATAATATACTACTAACCAAGGTATGGACATGTAGGTGCTGATCACAAATGTCCTTAATAAAAGCTCCCTGATCTGATTTGTTTTACAAAGATTTTTTTTTACGAGGATTCAATATAGACGAATTATACATGAATCAAAATCGTAATAAATAAAAAAATAAAAATATGTGCTTTCAAACTGACAATTTTTTCTCACAAGTTCCAGTAAATACGAAGTTCTTTAATTTTATGCTCGTATTGTGTTAACAACGGTTACGGACTTATTGATAAGTAGTAACATCGTGGTAAAATAATAAAGTGCGTTGGTTAGTAACCTTCATACACAAAACAAATAAAAAATTGATATTTATCACTGATGCTCTCACTTTGAGCTTTGTGTTTGAGGTTGCACTTTCCTTATTTAAGAATGCATCATGTATAATGAATGACATTGTTCATCGTTACCTGTGATTATTTATGAGAAATAGTTTTTTAGGAACGTCAATTTTTGTGCGACGTTTTATTTTTATTATTTATTTTGTCCGCAGCACTGTGCAACTTCTAGATTCTGAACGGTGGTCTTTCACCGGAGCAACTAAAACGATCCACAGCTCCGGAACGTGCCGCAAAAATATCGAAAGTTATGATTTTTATTTGTTTGTTAAATAACACGTCCAAAATTAATTTTAATCTTGTCTTTAATTACCTATACACAGACATAAGTATATTTATACGGTAAAATGGATCATTGTAAGGTAGCTGTGACTGTGTGCGTGTATTTGCCGATTTACAAATACCGAGCCTAGTTAGTGTATAGAAGTGTCTGGTAACTTCCACCCCCTGGTACATGGGTATATGGTTAATGCCCTACACTTCAGAGATTAATGTAGATTGACGTGTTGTTTACTTGAGTATCTTATTGAATAGATTAATTACCGGCGGACCCCTCCAGGAGAGGTACCGTGGAAATGACCTCTAACATTTAACACTAAGCAGTGGATTATGAATGTTGACTGTACTCGTATAACGAATAAGAAGTTTCTTTAAAAGTTTTTACGACTTTGAAAAGTGTGCTTTGTTTTATTTTAACACAGTTTTTCAGCACAAGAAGGCTGACATTCTTTCTTCGTAATGTTCTTGAACTTTTAAATTGTTTAACTTTGTAATCATCCGTTTGAAGATTGTCGGCATTCTGCTGTACATCCCTTAAAATATCTTTCTTATTTTTTTGAAAAAAAAAACAAATTTTATGTATTATGTAGTATAAATGAGAATGTCGTTAAATTATTATGTATTATTGAATTTGACCGTTTCGGTGGACAGTTAATTTTACAAGTGACGGGAACAACAGGAAGGGGTGTATAATACGGTGACCCGACAGTTGATTCCCCGACAGTTGGCCCCCTGACAGTTGATCCCTCCGATAGTTGATCCCCTAAAGGATTATTTCTGCTATACGTCCTCATTTGCAAAGTAAGTATGCAAAGAGGGTATGCGGCCGTATAACCAAAGTCGATGTACTTATATTTGTGGGCGTCTTGAGTGGAAATTGGCCACATAAGGACGTACAGCAGAAATAATACTTTAGGGGATCAACTGTCGGAGGGATCAACTGTCGAGAGGATCAATTGTCGAGGTCCCAACTGTCATGGAACCGTATTTATATAAGACAACAAAAAAAAGAATTTGTCAAAAAATTGGGTAAAATTAGTTAATATGCATACAAACGTCTGCGTGCGGTGCGATAGTAATCGAGAAGGGTATGGGGTTTCACTTAACGTGCCACGTTGCGCGGTCATCAGTAGTAGCCGGCGGTCTGCCGGCTTTAATGGAGGTACCACCCGTTTCATCCGTCGCTAATATTGTTTCCTCGTTTTCCGCACTTATACACAATATTTTACTTATATGCATATGTTAAATATATGCTTTTAATAAAATGACTTGCATAAGTTATAATTGTAAACTATTCATTTTTATCCAACTTAAAAATAACAAAATTCTATATCTATTGTATACATATCCTGTACACTAGAAGTACAGCACCGGAGTCTAAGGATTTTCTAGCACCGTTAGGGAAAGGTTAACCTAAAAATATTTATCTAGTTCGCGTCGGTAGCAACAGAATTTCAGCCTGTATAGACTGCACGCCACTGGATAGAGATGTACCCAGGCAAATATGGTTGGCATTCCATTCATTTTGCCTACCCTTTGGTGAAATGGCGAGATGGTTTCAAAAACGTGTAACGCTTTACGACAATTTAAATTAAAGAAGACAGTTATTTTCATTCATGGTCAACATACACGGCATCTTAACACAAGTTAAATTTAGTTTCGATATTAATTTATTAATAGCAACGAGCGTGGTTAATCTTAACTACATATACATAAATAACAAATAAGTTCCATGTTTATGGTTCAATTAACATTATTTAATAATTTGCGTAGATATTGGATTGTCTCGAGCAGATCTCTGAAGTACAAATCAAAGTTCATAGAATTAATTAAATCTGGTCAACCATCGATGGTACATAGTTATTGGTAAAACTTAGGCCTTAAGTTATAGCCTTACGTTATTTATACTCCTAGTTAGGATAGATATATTATGATTTCAAGATACCAATTGAGAATCTGACACAAACATCACCTAACCTAACCCAACCAAATGATTAAGTGGGTTAACCAGAGGGGAAATTGAAAAATTATTTAATATTATCATTTAAATTTATTCGTACCTATTATACATAGCACATTTAGCAGATAGATTGAAGAAAAAATATTACACCACTCATGACCGGAGCATTTGGTTTCTTAGAACAGGCAATCTGCCTAGCTGGGAACTAATATCGACTTGACAAGACATAATAGCACTTGTACACATTTGAAATATTTCCAGTTATTTAAATATTCTATATTGTTTTTAGTTATTTATTATACAATATTATGTAGTTTATATTATGTTTTATGATACATTAATGTATCTAGGTAATGTAATAAAAAATAAATAATAAACAAAATAACAATTTTCTGAACAAACAATATACAGTGCCAATATACCTGGAGTCGTGAGAAGTGAGAAGGTACACTTGCAAGAAGAATTACATCTGAAAGGTGAAATACCCGTCAGTCATAACTGAAAAATACCAGATTTCTTTTTGAACAAAGCTTGCTACGGATAAAGTTTTTCACCCATGTTCAGTCAATATTCTACTTGAAGAATTGTAATATCCATTTAGTTCTATGTGAAATCAAAAACTATTCTGTTATAATACTATATCATTTTAATACGCTATATCAATGTACTTACGTATTGTAATAAAAAAATTGAAAAACATTAAAATTGCTTTTTTTCGTCTTCATAAGCCTTCTGGCGTCCAGCTTTGGAGATCTCCCGAGTTTATCCATAATTGCTAATTATTAGCGGCTTTCACCCATCTGAAGCCTGCTGCAGTTCTCTTCAAATCGTCATCCCATCTCAACTGTGGGCGACCTCTACCTCTTTTGCCCAATCAAGTTACGAATGGCGTCCATAGTTAATAATAATTTAATTTCTATAGCGCAGTTTTGTGAAGGTTCACCCCAAGTGCGCTTTACACTAACTAACCTAACCTAATATAATTGTAAAATAACAGATATACTACATAGTACATCTATTATTATAATAAATACAATATGCAAATTAAAACTATGACTTAAAATATTCATGAGCGGGTATTTATTATAAAATAACAATTTAGAAACTGAGGGTGTAAATAATCAAATATAAAGTAGATACAAATAACAAAAGAGCAAGAGAAAATTATATGACATTATATACATGGTTTTTCACTGAATACTAATGGGATTAAATAACAAGGAGAGAAAACAGCAACTAAATAAGCTATGGAGGATTTAAAGAAAAAATGTCCTGAAATTCTGTTTCTACGTACATGAATTTATGTTTTTTGACTGATTTTTTGAATAATTTTGTTTTCAATACCCGTTTGAACTCTGCTAAATAGTTGGGAAGGAGATACGCTTTAAGCTCGTTATCGTTAATATCTGTTTATATCTTATAATACAAATATATATTAGATATATCTTTCTGCTACAAACACACGGAATTTGTAATATATTTCAAGGATTCACAACCTTTATGGTTTTCATCTGGATCGACTTCTAACAAGAATCTTACAAGAACTTTTGCTACTGTTTTTTTTTACTTCTTCAAAACTTCAATGACCATTAAGCTGCTTCATTATCAAATGGTCAAAAATCCCGCAAAACCAATTTCTCTTACGACCAGCATGTAAATGTATTCATCGATGGTTTAACACATAACATTCAACGTTTAACGATTGGCTTGCCTATCAAGGAATAAATCAAGGCCAAGTCTACATATAAATACATATTATATTACTCGTCTTATGGTGGGGTATTGTGAGATATAGTGTACTATAATATAAATATACATTATATTCGCAATGTGTAACGAACTTTAAGTTGTATTATTTAAATTTTGAAGGGTAAAATACCTTTAACAAAATGTTATTTCTCTTAACCAATGTGATGAATTCCACAAGTCTAGACATATACTAAAGATGCATAGTTTACGTCCACACCGTGAAAGTGGATACAGAGAATCGCACGTTTCCGATTTCAGAGTTTTAGATTTTAAATTTTTTTTTAGACATGCACACATTTCAAATAACCTGATAATATGTGAATTCATCCTACTACGAGAGGAAAATATTGCTGGTGCAATGATGGGGGCATAGCCAGCAGAGGATGCCACAATGGGAACCCGACGCTTCATAAAAATCTATATATTTTTAATCATTGAAGATAATATTAACAACTCCGACTTAACAACTCCGATTTAACAACTCCGAAATAACAAATACGAAACTGAAAAGACACAAAAAAGAAAAAGATAACGTTAGCAGTTGGGATTCGAACCTAGGACCTCATGGTCTATCCGGGACCTGCGCTCAATACCAACTGAGCTACATCTACCCCAACCCAACCCGTCTTTTTTATCGGTATCATATTTCGACTTCTGAGAACCGTCAACATCATTCTCAATTAAATCCCATATATTTTTTGGCTGCTACCTTTTTATAACTGCAAGATTCTGCCTGAATTTATTTGTAATCGTTAGACAGTGTCTCGGATACACCTATCCAATTTTAATGTATATAGGGCATCTGTTGACTTTGCTACAACTCTTTAAAAGATTCAAAAGTTTTTTTTTTTAAATTCTATGCATTACTCTATTATTTTTTTACTTGGAAAGCTTTCAATCTTTTGAAAATTGGAGTCAATATGAAAAAATCACCAGTCTGATGAAAATTAATCAGGCATTCACGAGAGTATCTTCTATTAACGACTTATTTTCGACTGTGATATCGTCTCCCAGCTCTCATACTCGTATCTTTCTGCTACACAAAAATTACGACATTTGAACAAAATGTAATATTTTATATGAAAATATTTTTCGTGCCTATCCAAGCGATACAAGTACATGGTACAAGTATTGAAATACAGTATAGACTATTACATCTTTTGTCCCGCGTACTGAAGCTATAAACCGAGAGAAATGTGCTGTGGGCGTGTCTCCGTACTCGAAATAAGCTCAATTTTTCCTTACTTCTGCAGAAATTGATCTAACGCTTTCAAATATCGAAATTCTTTCTGAAACAGATCATCAGAACTCCCTTTCTGGTCTAGGGTCTAGTATTGAGCATTAACATTACCACAATATCCGTATTGATAATTGGTTTGCTCATGAATACTCTAATTTCTCTCATTAATAATAGGTTTTTTTTATATTGAACAACAATTATAGAGCTTAAAGTCACCCAAATTAAGTTTAAATATCGCCAAAACTAAAAAAAATAAATATTTAATATACAAAAAAAAATCTAAAATAAAAATGTTCATACTAATCCAAAAACAGAATGCGTATGTGACGTCAGATGTTCCAAATGCAATGATACCAACATAACAAGGTGTTTCGATGAGATGATTATTTATGCACTTTTATATAACGATTTATAAATTCTACGTATAATTACATATAATAAAATTTGTATATTCAGAATCGCCATTTACTGATCTATATGAATACATATATTTTAAAGTCATCATATTTTCCATTGAGTTCATTATTATATAAATTAGTGACCACCATTTTTTTTTTAAATCTGTATAGATCACACTTCTGGGAATTATCGGTTCAGTGGTCCCGAGATACTTTACTTCGGTTCCATTTATTTCGCAGCATGTATTAAGTTTATCGTAGACATAAAATAGTTGGAAACTTGTAGCGGATGGTCGTGGGAAAGGAGGCAGTTTACGTCGTAAGGGGATTAAACGGTACGAGTAGAAAGATTGAGCTGTAGTTTCAATTACGTCGCTTCAAAGCTCCCATATAAAAAAAAAAACATATAATTAGGCAAAGAGTTCAGTGGACTAATAACAAAGAATTTTGTGTTTTTTATTAATATATGATATTTATTACAATTATACTCTAAAATAATACTAATTTACATTATTAAATACAAAAAACAAGAAGTAACAACAAACACACAAATTATAAACACCATGTCAGAGTCAAAAAAACATCCAACAAGCAATCACAAATACAAAACAAAACAAAAAACTCATACTGTGATACTAAACTCTACAACAAAATCCCTCTCTCCTTAAAAAATAATAAATTTAAAACCCAAATAAAAAGATGATTACGTTACACAGGGAGATATAAAATAAATAAAACATATTTACATCAAATACAGACTCACACAAAAACCATTCAACTGCACTTAAAAAACTTCGCACTACAATTCCTTCAGCAATTTCATCGAATTCAATTAATTAATTTAATGTTATGTAAATGAATTTCTCAGCTCGAGAAACCCCAATGACGATATCATTATTTTTTTTAAGTTATAAAAAGAGAAAAAACATTTTTATTATTATTTTTCTCTATCTAGAACCGGACCGACTAAAAAAAATCATTTGAACTAAAAAATTGGAAATAAAATGCTTTTTTCAATTATGTACTTTGTATCCTCGTCAGAAAAATGTGCAAGCTGGCTAACGTTTCGGCAATAGATACTTAAAAGAAGTAAGAGAGATGGGCAATGAAACCATGTGACGGCCTCCATGGTCGAGGGGTAAGGCTCTCGACTTCGAATCTGAAGGTCGCGGGTTCAAATCCCGGCGTTCACAAGTAAATTTTAATTAATTAATTTGTGTTGTTTCACAATTAATTCATTTAAAATAATTTAAAGTATATTTGCCCACGTTCCAGAGTGATAGATACTGACCTGTCAGTATCGCCCTGGTGTAAGACCACCATTCAGAATTGAAACGTTGCTTGAAATGGCTTTAGCAGTGTTTGGTAACCAGATTTGAATAGCCAGGTATTCCCCCCCCCCTCTTATCCTCCTCCTCCTCTCCTTCTCCATTAACTTCAGCCTCACAAAATTCCCCGATTAGGGATGCCATAGTCTCACTGGCTCTAGACGGTTGGTAGCAGTTTTTTTGCAAGTATCCACATAAAAAAGAAGAAAAAAGGAACCAAGATTTTTATGAAACCCGCGCACAAGTGTCGTCAACATCGTTCACCTATACTGCTGCAAGTGGCATCTATATACTACGTACACATCAAACGTATAATTTTCATTGGCTCAGAGCGCCGCTCTGATAGTCCGTGCAATTTGGTCGTAGATCGGCGACATTCGGCACGCTTTCATGCTATATATAAATTTGTTTATATTACCTATTATAACCGAAAAAGATTAGAGTAACATGTTTTCTGCAGAGGGCTGAACATGCAGTAATTAATTTTATACCAATATATTCAGATTTTCAACTATTGGGTATTTTACTATTTTTACGAATCTGCAGAATTCATGAGTTATCGGGTAATAGGGTTCTTGGCATGCATTTTTTTATTTTAGTTATTTATACACTATACTTAACAAATTACTAATTATAACTTTCGAATTATTTGTTATTTTTTAAATTTTATATCTTTCTTACTTAACGTAGTTCTTGCAGTCTATTTTGAATTAATTAATTGGAGTAATTTTTATGGTTTCCGACAGCGCATTATAATATTGCATCCTTTTGTAGAATAAACTTGTATGTTTTGATAACAAAGGGCCAATTACAACAACACTTGGTAATTTATTTAAATAACGTATTATGCTACGACGGCACAATTGCCCAACGTCCCAACTCGAACTCAGTTCGGAGTTGTGACGTTGGCCGATCGTATAGTGACTAAAAACCGGGCAACTACACCATCTGCCAACGTTCCAACTGCGAACTCTAAACTAGTGATGCCATTTTACCTAAAATCTATCGATCACACAATTCATTCCTCATCAGGTTTTCATACTGGAAATAAATAATAAATGAATTATCGGGAATCACTAAATCACGCATCCTATATTTCTTGAACTTCACAATAAAAAAAATATCTTATTACATGTTTTTGTCTTCGAGAAACGAGAAAAAAAACATTATACACGCATAATAAGTTAATTACAGCCGGCATATCACCATCTACTGATGACCCGCGCATCACGGTACGGTGAGCGAGACCCCGTACCTCGCTTGCTCAATACCGCACCACTGGGCAAATTATCAGCGCATGCAGACATACTTATATAATATCTATGTTTTTCTGTTACGTTCGATAACTGCTTATATATTTCAAACAATTTATCCGATAGATAAATGTTTTGCAGAGGAATGTCTAAAATATTTACTCTGTTTTTAGTATATGTATAGAGATACTAGCTGATGTGTACCCGGCCTTGATCGGGTACAATAATTGATTTGGCAGCGAAAGTAACTATCTCCAAATAAAGAAACATTCATTTGAATATTTTATTTCATGTCAAACGTTTATTTTTTCAAAATATATCTAAATCTTAAAGTTCTTAAGCAGGTACCTACTCGTGTTTTCCATTTTGAAAATATTCTACCCAAAAAAACCTTCTTCTTTTGAATATGCAATCTGTGGCTAACCAGAGTGTTATATGTGTGTGCTAACCTGAATAAAACATGGCGGGTTCAATGTTTTTATACTAATTTTAAAACGTTATAGCAACAGTTTTACATATTGGATTTCATTCAAACTACTCTATAAACCTTCCCGGCACTAATAAGAACAAACTGTGCTATTTTCAGCGAAACCGTTCGATCAATTTTCGATAAAATCGAGGACAAACAAACAAACTTTCATTGATTTTTACATACATAGATCGAAGTAATTCGAGACATGTTAAATCAGTTGACAGCACCGGAAAAGGAAGATTTTAAACATAGCTGAAATGAAGAAATTTGAAGTTATGATTAATTAATTTGATTTCCTACCTACTCTACCTGCTGTTAAACACGGTGAAATTCAAGGGGGTTATAGCAACCCATGTAACCTTCAGACAAATTACATTATCGAATATTTTACATCTGAATTGGTTGTAAAAACTTTTCAAATGAAACTTAACAATCAAAAGAAAAGTTTTGCTAATAAGCGTTTGAATGTGAGTACTAGTAAAGTCCACTTTGTGGTAAAACTCGTGATTTAGTACCGGTCTAATTGAAAAAAAAGGTTATTTTGACCTTATATAAAGAAGCTAGGCAGGCTATGCAACAGTTTTAATTATTTATAAATTTGAAATGGTGGAATTCCATTATAAAATGTTTTTTTTTATTAAAAAAACCTTTGTAATCATCTAATACTTGTTTATTTTCGTCCGGACTGGTTTCACCCTATCACGGGCATCTCCAGACTGGTACTAATAAAACTAAATCTATGGTATATATTGCATATATATCAGAAGTGGGTCCATTGCTGATCAATCAATGATTTCCACCAAATGAATTAGACAAAATGAAGTTTTTATTGTACACTAGTTGATGTGTACCCGGCCTTGATTGGGATTATTCTTGTTTTTTTTTGTTTTTTTTTCGTTTCAAATATTGATATTTGTATACTGTTTATCCTGATGAGGAAAGCTTTACTTTCGAACACGTTGATATTTATAATAATAAAAAGTGGTATAAACAAAGTTGTTCTCATTAATTTATTGATAATGACGCCACGAAGTGACTACAAATCTATAGAAGAAAACATTTTAATTCAACTACAAATTACAACCGGCTGCGATTTCTTTAAATAAGAGGTGTTTAATATTTCACAGGAAACAACATAAAATAACGCTTTATTAAAGTTCCATTCGTTCCTTTAATTTCCCGTTGTTTCATAAAACAATTTCAAATTAAAATCGGGACATGTTTAGAATAACAATTATGAAACAAAATAATCTGTTTGCGAGCTTTTTCATACTTTCCGAGCTTAACGGAATAAGGACCGAGGTGCCATTCCTACCTACCCAGGGATATATTGCAAAGCTTTTGTTTACAGATAGAGTATCTAAGTAATTAATTCCAACAAGGAGCACGTACTCCATGATGAAGCTTTTCATTTTAAGGTTTGTCTGAACCGCCAAGCTTCTGGTGGTAATCGTATAACCTTTCCCTGCCGGTGCTGTCAACTGAATTCACGATTCCATAACAGTTGATCCCCGACAGTTGGCCCTCCGACAGTTGATCCCTCCAACAGTTGATCCCCCAAATGATTATTTCTGCTGTACGTCCTCGCAGAGAGGATATGCGGTGGTACATTTATTTATTTATTTAACTTTAAGAAACAAACAGTTTTTAATACAGATTTATATAAAATGAAGTTTTACAAAAGGTAACTCAGCAAAGTTTCTTATGCTAAAAGTGGTTAAGTAAATATGTTTTATTACAAAAATCAAAATAATAAGGAAGGGAGGAGAGGAAGAGGAAGATAGAGATGTAGGAGGGATCAATTGTCGGGGGGATTAACTTTCGGCGATCAACTGTCGGGTCACCGAGTTCACATCGTCTCTAATTATTTCATAATCTCCATAAATTTTGAATTCATTTAAATTTAAAGTAACGAATTAATTAGAAGAATGAGGTAAATAATAACGAGGAACGACAAAGGATCGGTAGTGGTCGTCCAAGGCAAGATATAAATACTATAGATTGACCCTCTAGTGGTGTTTGTTTGATGAAATTGTTTTTTTATGTTCTGTATTGGCTAAATTCAGGTGTTAAATAATGTTATTATACAAATTCAGGCACTTACCTGACAAACTTCAACTAGTGATTTCTGACCTCATTTGGAATAAAAAATATAAACTTTTGGTCTCTGGAAATTATTTTTTATTATTTTAAATACTTAAAAAAAAATTCTTTCACGTGTCACTGGTCACTCAGTCGAGTAACCACCTAACCCTCTGTCGCGACCCTAACTCTCCGATAACTACGGTTTTTTTTAATGTTTTTGGAAGACGAATAAAAAATATTCGTCGGGTACCAAAATGCCATCCATAGTTTTTACCCCAAATAAGATCGGGAATAAATAACATCACAAAATCAAAAATCAAAAAAATCTCACCTCTAAACAGTGTAAACTATGTTTCTTAAGTTGGATACGCGTTTTAGTTAAATTAGGTATTATTACAGAAGGAGAAAGCGCTCATGATTTAAAGTTTCTTATCAGATTTCGATCAAACTTGCGTGATACATAATCCGATACAATCAACTAGACGATCCCGGACGTCAGTGGGATGCATTGCCCTTAGGCCAAAGGTAGGCTGTGTGTAGTTTTTCATGTTCGGGTACGAATATTGTGCTTTGAATATTACCAAAAATCACCATTAAAAACAAAAAATTAAATATTTGTATATCAGATACGCCTGTTTGTATTGTGGGGGGCGATATGCATAGATATGCTATTATTATAATGATTTACGTGAGTAATTGTGTAATGTAAACTGTTAATTTTTATTTGACTTACTAAACACTAAATATAGGTACAATGCGTGTACACTGTGCTTACGGAATTTTCTAGCACCATAAGAAAATGGATAAGGAATGCCTCAATGCCTGTAACATAGTGCCTATGTGATTCATGAACGTTTTCCACTATCAATTTACTGAAATTGCCCTCTTGTGGCCTTATAACTTACCGATTTTCCAATTTTCGCGCATGTAATTTCCTGCAGACTTGAAATGAATACCAAATTAATCTGTTACATCAAACACCCACAAGATTGCCAGGATTACAGGAAAGAAGGAATTGAATTTCTGCTGCGTTCGAAAGCTCTTTCCAATCGTCTCTCTATTTACCATTTTTCAATCGACGAGCTTTGCTCGAGAGACCTGTATCCTCTTTTACTCTATTTCGTGATCACGAGCAACTACTGTATTGATGGATTTATATGTACGAACAGACCGGATATCACACCCATTTACCCCGACTTCAATGGCATCTTCCAATTTCCCTTCAGTAAATTCATTCAACCCACTTTTCTTTTAACATCTCATCAAACGACATGAACAAATAAACATTTTATATAAGACATTTAAGGGTATAACATAGGAGTGAAAAGATTTAAAGCCTTTTATTTTGGCTCATTAATAACCGTATATATAATACAAATAGACTAGAGCACACATACAATACTCGTCTCAATTTTAATGAAGGATTAATGGTTCCCAAGCATACAAATAAATATGGACAAATAACTTTAGACCACATGATTCCTAGCTGGTGAAATAATGTTTTTTATTAAAACTAAATAGTTTATAAATATATTAAAAACTTGGCTAGCTGAAAGAAATTATTTGTATTAGATATTTAGAAAATATTATTTTATGTACGATTTATTGTTGTCATTTACTTTTTAATTTATTTGTTGAAATATTATTGAGTAAGATTCTTACGAAATATTTATGTTATAAGTTTCTTACGTGTTTTTATTTTATATAGATATATTTTGTAACTCAACCTTAACTGTAAATTTAGTTTAAGGTTTTGAATAACAATCTTCTGTTAAACTACTAACTACTAAGAAGTAGTATATCTGCACGTTTTTTACCTTATATTTTTTGTAAATGTCTTAAATTAATAAAAAAATAAAAATATTAATTTATTTTCGTGACAGTTCCAACAATGACGAAATGGGATGTTTTCACAAATGAAGGATGCTGTTAAAAATGTGTACTCTATTTGATGTAAAGTGAGATCTGGTGTTCTCTCTTTCTAAAACGCATGTCTGACCTTAAGAGAAAGGGAGATAGAACGGGTATTACGAAAACCGTCATCAGGTTCCCAATACGGAACAAATAGAATCGGCAGGTTAAAAATAATTATAAATAAAACTTTACATATTGAATCACTTCTTTCTAATATTGTAACACATTTTCATCTTCTTTTTTATTTATTGGTATTCATTTAAAGATCTTCACCGTTCTATAAAGTAATGAGTTGTGTGATATTGATTTTATTTGAAAGGGAGTCTTATTTAATTTCTTCTTCTTGTAGAGTGGTTATGATTGATCTTTATTAATTTTTCGTATAAATTCTGAACTTTGTTGGCCATTAAACATTTTACAAAGAAAATCTATTACAATTGTATACAATTTGTTTAAAAGATCTCTTAATATTTGTTTAACTTTATAATATTTGTTTTGTTTTGGAAAAGGGTTAGTCTTCTAAAATCTTCCTCTTTTGATAAAAACAAAATAGTGCAACAATAATTAATATCTGGAACAATGGTGGCATTATATTTGGTTGTACGGGATTCTGCACTGACATATCATCTTATCCTTCCGAGTTGTGAAACTTTTTTGGCGATTTTCTTTATAACACCTATTGAATTTAGAGATAAAGCGACGTAGGTAAAGCTATTGATTGCTAAACATTTTGTCACCGGAACCCGGGCCAGCCCCTGCAGATATTAACCTATGTGATCTCA
>JAHDVE020012027.1:0-27693 GCA_022606495.2 Halesus radiatus
ATTGGTATTTTGTAAATAAAAGTACCTAAGTTTAAGGGCTAAGTTTTTGTTTTTTTTTTATCAATTCTTGGTTCTTTGTGGAGTGTTAGAATCTCACAAATGAAACAACAGTAATAGTCAGTTTGAATGTAAAACGATGGAAATTAAGTAAATTTATATTAATATTTGTCTTGTGTGATTTTTTTTCTATTTTCTCCTTACCTGCTTCATTTTTTACTCTTATTTTGGCTTTTAAGAATATCCAACTTTGGTCTGTAATTAAAAAAAATTGCAATTGTTTTTAAAACCTTTCTTTTCACTAATTATTATTAATACATTGTATTATATTTACCATCCGGGTTTTAGGTGATACGCATCGATACACCCGTCTGACTTTTTAAGTACGATCGTCGTTCTAATTATTGATCCATCGAAATAGCTGATGGTTCGTCTCAAGTCTCCGACCTCTCAGCGGAGTCTCCGCATATTGAGATCTTCCCGATTCCTTACCCTTTCGCGCTCCCTCCCCTCCGAATGTTGCCGAATGAAATTGCCAAGTTTGTTTGCCACCCCCGGTACTCGGTAGCTATCTATATAGTACATAATACGTAGGCCCTAACAGTCTGTCACCCTTTCTCTAACCCTTGAGATCTTACCCAAGGTGTAGCTACACCCTCTGTAGGCGATATTTGCATTACTGAAATCTTGAATATCATCAAAGCCCTCGGAATATTATTATTTGTCTCGAATTAGCTTCACCCACTTTTGGAAACAATATGAATGATTTTAAATACTTCGGCGGAGTTTTGTGTATTCACGGATTCGCACCGAAGATACTATCAAGTCCTCAGTTTGTTTGCTAACTTGCTTTGGAAGGGTTCGCATTTTAACTTTAAATTTCCCGCAGTATATTTTGTTTGACTTTTCAATTTTGTACACCGAAAAAACTCCTTTCTGCAATTTCTTCCTTGCAACCACAGGGCACACAATTGTTAGCACCCTTAAGGTGATTTTTCACAAAACTATCGACATATTTGTTGTGTTACATTATGGTGAATTGTATTATATTATTACGTAAGTATGTAACCGCGTTATTCACTGTTACTCAACCCATTGATATCCTGCTTAATTACTTAGTTGTGTATCTCACACCAAACTAATTAAGTGTGCGTCCCTCCCCCGCCCAGGGAAGGGGGGGGGGTGGTACCGCTTCGTGTGCTGCACACACCGACAACAACAGTTGCAGTTGCCGAACTTGGAAGGCTCTCGTCTCTCACCCTCGGCTGCGCGCCCCCGCCTGCTTTGAGTAAAGCAGCCACTAATTTACACCCCCATATTACTGCCTCACATTTGAATATTCACGCGATTCCCATGCGATCCCCCCTCCCCTCCGCACCAATCCGCTCTCTAATGCTCCGACGTTTTGTCTGGAATATTTTTGAATATTTGTCGAATATTGCTTTCTAAATTGCAAATTCTCCCGTCACGACAGAACCCGACTGACATTCGATTCGAGCACTTAAACATTCTGCTTTATTTTTTTTACTAACCGTGCGTTGGTGCTTTGCATACACAGCTTTTAGGGGAAAATGGTTCCTGCCTACTTGCATGCGTGCATTCACCACGTTGCCTCTACATTTTGCATACCTGTTTATACTACAGTATCTCGTGTAAACAACAACACATAATGATGACTATTTTACGCTGTACGCCATCTACCCTTCATACGTGCTATCCACAAATCAAATAACACATAGAGATGCCCTAATAAGCAAGGGGAAGAACCCTAAATAAAAGGGGCGTGGGCAAGCTAGGCGTTCTGCCAATTTAAACAAAATAGCAACTACGCAAAAAGGTTCGGCTTGCTTACAAAAACCGAGTAATTTGTTGGAGTGTTTTGTTTTACCCTTTTTACACTTGTTTTGTACTTAACGTAGTCAAAAGTTCAGGCTGTGATTAAAGCTGGCACCAAAATGGGTGTCACTTGACCTTTGCCTCCAGCCGTCGAAATAGTACTTAGGGCAAGTCTGTTAATTCTGACGTCAGTGTTACTATCGAACCAAATAAATATGTCAAATTTCTAAATATTTTTCCCTAATCACGTGTTTTCGTGATACCGAATATGTAATAGTTTCTCCGTGTTTCCTTCACTTCCTTTCTTCCGATACACCCGTGACCTGACTGCTTCAATTTGACTCCTTAGATACCCCAAACTTGGCCGGCAGCCAGTTTCTCGAAATTAAAAATATAATTTTAATGTCTTAATGGCGAGTTTATTATGTTTTCCACGATTGTGCGCACGCAGATAATCGTGAGCCCTTTCTCGGGCTGCGCCGTGCGGCACGCGACTGTTAGACGACCGAATAATCCCAGTTTCGGTCAGCCCGGTGGGCAAGTCATGATGGTCGTGACAAATAGATTTGGTAATGTGTGCGGTAAACCATTGTCTGCCGATGCCATCGTGCCTATTAGGCCAATTATTATTATTAACCTATCACACTTACAGGATCCTTAACGTTCAGAGTATATTTACTATACCGACACATATTTATTAATACACCACGTCATAACTGCGTTATTTCCTTTGATGTGTCTCGTATCCGGCATTACTGATCGTGGTGTTCACAAGGGGTCCGACTTTCACGTTATTTTTGTATGACATTGCACGATTTTAAGGATTATTTTGATTTTCTTGAACTGGTCACATTATTGAGTTGGCAATCTCTGTTTCTTGCCCATTTGCCACCAACTACTCCACGGTGTCTAAAATACGAGTACTTTAGGTTTTTTTGATATCTATAAATATGGATCTAAAAAATAATCTTAATTTTATTAACGTCTTTCACTATTTACTTGAATTACCTAAATTTATATATATAAAGATGAATGTGTGTCCTCGATTTTCTCGAAAATTCCTTGACCGGTTTCGCTGAAAATAGCACAGTTTGTTCTTATTAGTGCCGGGAAGGTTTAGATTTAGAGAGTAGTTTGAGTGAAATCAAAATAACGTTTTAAAATTAGTATGAAAAACATTTAACCCTCCATGTTATATTGATGTTAACCCATATATACACCACTCTGATTACATATTCCAAAGAGGAATGTTTGTTTGGGTAGTTTATTTTTAAATTGAATAACACAAGTAGTTAAATACTTGTTTATTTAGATATATTTTGAAAAAATAAATGTTTGGAATGAAACAAAATTTTCAAATTGTTTCTTTGTTTAAAGATAGTAATAGTCGTCACAAGGCATTACTTTCGCTGTCAAATCAATTATGGTACCCAAACGACAATCTAGAATTCACAACCTCATAACTTTTTAAAAAAATAAATCCCGAGGAGCAAGGCCGGGCACACATCACCCATTTAAAAATAAAAGGAAATATTTTGTTTAATCCTCTATTTAATATATAAATAACATGTTTTCACAGTATACTTAAGGTTTAGGGAAAACGTATACTTAAAATTTAGCAAGGTTGGTATACTGTTTATCCCAATGAGGGAAGTTTCGCTTCTGAAACATGCAGATATTTATATATTAAATAATGGTTTAAACAAAATATTTCCTACTATTGTACTATCTACTTTATGGTTATCCATTATATTTAAATGAATCAACCAAACTTTGTTTTAACCAATTTTTATTTTTAACGCCGACCGGTTTCGAAACAACCGTTCCATCATCAGGGCAAAATATATACTTTTCCCTGATATGGAACTAGTATATATTTAGCCCTGATGATGAAACCGTTGTTCCGAAACCTGTCGGCGTTCAAAATAAAAAAAAGCTTAAAACATAGTTTGATTTAAAATATTTCCCATTCATTTTATTAAAAACGACACCGCAAAGTGATTTTGCATCTATTGTAGACATGAATTACTATTTATTTTTCTACAACTGAAACGTCCGTTGGTCCGAAAGGTCTGTTGCATGCGTCGTTTGTTTTAATATGCATACGTCATATATAGTTACTTCAATAACGTCAAAGCTATCAGGGGTATACCATAAATTTTCAAGAATTACGAGATAATAATAAGGGATAGTGTTTAGTATTTTTGGGACGATTATCACGGTTTAGTATATGTGGCTGCACTTTTCTAGTAGATGTCAGTTCTTAACTCAGTGCAGCAAACGCAGCCATCAAAATGTCAATTTATAAAATTTAAGTCATTGTACCTTTCTATGGTTTAAATTTCAAAGTTTTTAAAAAGATCAACTGTATAATTCATTCTTCGTTTCTCAAAAAATTCTCAGTAAACAACAGCCCCTATTATCCTACTGTAAAGAAATTCAAGCCTCGTTAAAAAATTAATGTATTAATCGTTAAAAATATATAAAAGTGTTAACAACGATGGTGTTTTCATTTAGCGAGTAACAATCACCCATTCACTTCAAGATTTTCTCGGCATATTCAATATATCAATCCCGAGTCTAAGATTTATAACCTTGGGCAGATCGAGGACTTCCTGGCGCAGACAAGTAGGTTTTGTATACCTACGTGGTGCACATCTTGAATGAGTGGTGTGGTAATACATTTTCCACTCCACCTTAAGTTTTGCTAAACCTTTTAAATTTAGGTACCTACCTACTTGATTGAACATGAAACTCTTTCCAATAATTTTATATGATTTGTATGCTATGAAACCCTTTCGTATCTACATATGTAATTCGGTATACTATTGTCCTTTCATTTCTGCGTAGGTGGTTCTTGTTTGGCGAAGTCTCTTCTTCATGATATACGAGTATGTGCAGCTATTCTGTCTTTCAGTTCTACGGTGAAACCTTTTCATTTTTCCCTTCAAGACCTTTCAACTTTGTACATATTCGGTTATTACAATTCTAAATAATTTGGGTGTCCCCAAAGCCGTTCACCGCCGACATGGGGTCACCAGGGTGTGGGAGGGGGTTGGTCGGCCGCGGTGCCGCCGAGGCAGGCCACGTGACCAACAACAGGGACATTGTTATATTCTATCGCCTTTCATTATGTGGTGTGGCAAACGCGTTTGCTGATCATTTTCAATCTGTCTACAGTAGAGATCCTCCACTTCTAGATATTAATAATGCTGCCGCATTTAATACCAGAGGAGCCTCTAACGTTGACTTATGTATATTTACGGAATCTGATGTTATGAATGCCATAAGACACATGAAGAACTCGCACTCTATCGGCCCCGACTTCGTTCCCGTATTCTTTATTAAAGGGTGCGCTGAATTCCTCAAAGCACCTTTAACTTTTATATTTAATTTAGCTATTAGTACCTCCACTTTTCCAGAATTATGGAAAATTTCAAAAATATGTCCTATTTTTAAAAATGGTTCCAAAAAGTCAATCGAGAATTATAGACCTGTTGCCATACTTTCAGCTCCTGCTAAACTATTTGAAAAACTAATCCATAAATTCATTGTACCTCAAATAGACGCATATATTATCCCTGAACAGCATGGTTTCAGAAAAGGAAGATCTACGGAAACCAATCTGATGGTTTTCACTGACTATGTTGCTAGGTCCCTAGATAGTGGATACCAAGTAGACTGTTCGTATAATGATTTCTCCAAAGCCTTTGATACCGTGAATCACGATATCTTACTAACAAAACTTGCCCTAATGGGTTTCTCCCTACGTATGCTAAAGTTTTTTGGAAGTTATCTCAAAAACCGGAAGCAATTTGTCACACACGGAATTTTTCAATCCGCTGATTTTCTTGTTTTTTCTGGGGTCCCCCAAGGGTCAATCCTAGGGCCTCTTCTCTTCTCTATTTTCATTAATGACATTGCAAAAGTCATCCGTTTTTCTCGCTTTCTCCTTTTCGCTGACGATCTCAAATTATTTCTACTAATTAGAAATATTTTAGATTGCCTACATCTTCAAGCTGACATTGATAACATCTCTGAATGGAGCCTACGAAATCAGCTTTATTTCAATATCTCAAAATGCGTAGTCCTGTCTTTCACCAGAGCATTTAGTCTCACCTACCACAGATATACTATGCTCAGTCATAATCTCAAACGTGTTTCTACTATAAAGGATCTTGGAATCGTGTATGAAAGTAAACTTACATTTCGTGTTCATATCGAAGGGGTATGTCAATCTGCATTAAAAATGTTAGGATTTGTCATTCGGACCGTGAGGGTTTTTCGGGATACTCGTACTCTTAGAATATTATACTTCTCTTTAGTCCGTAGTAGGCTGGAGAGTGGGTCGGCTATTTGGAATCCTCACGAGACGGGGTGCTCCCTCATGTTAGAGAGGGTTCAGAAAAAGTTTTTGAGATTTCTTTACATGAGGGAGTACGGACTCTATCCGTGGCTTTATCCAACTAACTTTCTTCTGGGCATGCTTGGATTTCACTCCCTGCAGCTCAGAAGAGAGGGGTATGCCGCTACCCACTTTTTTAGACTATTGCGAGGCTCCATAGAGAATTCAGCTATTTTGGAACGCATAAGTCTTTATGTTCCTGATGACTATCTAAGACAGCGTCGTCATAGATTATTCTATCTTCCTACCTATAGAACCAACCTGCCAATGGTTCTCCCGGTGGGGAGGAGTATATTGCTCCTGAACAAAATCTCACAGGATATCGACATATTTTGCGTCAGTGAGGAAAGATTCAAAAGGGAAATTCTATTGATTCTTGAAAGAATCTCTTCTCATTGACGCGATCTTCACCACTGCCTGAATTTATTTAAATATCTCTGAATTTATTTATTTTTTTATTTTTAGTATATTTCTTCATTGTTTTACATATATTAAATAAGTACCTGTAATTTCTCTTACGTATTAAATATAACATGTTTGTAATTGTATTAGAAATTAAATAAAAACATTATTATTATTATTTATTATTATTACTTACAACTAGAGTGGGGGAGGATAGTAGGACTGTGCATTTTATTGCTTCGGCGGGAGATCTGAGGACCCTACTTTAAAGTTGATTATTGGTTTTAAAATTTATGTTTAGTTCATAAACAATAAGAAAGAGATGTTTGCATGGTTTGGAGATGTAGAGCGAATGGGTGCAGAAAGGAGTGTCACGAAAACGTTTAATAGAAAAATTGGATTGAAATCCCACAATTGAAAATCGGTTAGGTGTCGGAATTAGTTAACGCACACGTCTGACAAACTGGAGATCCCGAATTGAACTCTCGGTCGTACATTAGTCTTTTTTTTTCTTTCCTGATGTTTGTTTTTTAATTTGTAATTTTTAAATATTATTAAAATTGTTAATTGGCAATAATACTCTATGAAATTTATGATTTTTTTAATATTGCGATAAAACCATAAAGTAGGCCACAATAGAGTTCCGGTAGTATACCTGTTGGATGGCAGTTTTGCTTGTAATTGGTAGAGGAAGGACGGAATCAGACTAAATTCAGTAGAAATGAGATCCCTAAAGCGTATGTATGGTAACATTCGAAAATAATGTCAGATTTATATAAACGTGGTGAACAAGATTAATAAAGGGTTGTTTTAATAGTTAACATAAAACAAATAGACGCATACAGGGGAATATGAAATGAATGAATGAAGCTTTACTGTAAATAGGGATTAGAATCCAATAATGTGGGGTCCCGTACTATTTTAGCGCATGTGGGATCCCGCTATTATTACTGTAGGATCCGCGGGATTCACGGTATTTTAATAGTTAACGTAAAACAAATAGGCGCATTGAAATGAATGAATGAAGCTGTCCTGTAAATAGGGATTGCAATCCAACAAACTGGGGTCTCAAACTATTTTAGCGCATGTGGGATCTCGCACTTATTACCGCGGGATTCACGGGATTTTCTTACAAATAAATAATATTATTGATGAGAACAGCGAATCTGGATAAGAATAATCTAAATCTAATGGCAATTTGCAACAATCTATTTTTGAAAGAAGCATTAGAAATTACAATACAGAGAGATAAGAAAACTGTGCAAAACAAATAAAGAAGTTCCCAGTTGTCGAGTATTTTGAAAAACTATTGCAGAAGGAAATGTCAACCTACGAATTTGACGGAGTATGAGGCAAGCTCCTCAGTATGGCCTACAATTACCAAATGAACATATCGCCAACAAGCGTAGAGGCTGAGCGAGCTTTTTCAGCCGCTGGCCATATATGTATAACTCTTTGAGAATCAGATTAGGAGATGAGACGTTGAATTGTATCCGTTTTAAGAATGATCTTTAGAGATCTCATTTCCAGCAATGATTCTTTTTACTCGGATATTATTTACATCAGCTTTTTTTAAAAATATTTTGTGTGTATATGAATAAGTAAGACAGATTGTTTAAATGTTTTTTGTTTGCTTGTTTATTGATTTAATAACATAATAGAAGGTTAGTATGTTCTTACTTTTTAATTCCCTCCAAGCGTAGGGTTACTAGAATAACATTTATTGATTTAATTTTTTGAGCGCAAACAAAAAAATCTTTTTATCAACAAATATATTCATCGATCGTTTAAGCAGAACTTCACCAAATTTCATAATCTTTTAAATCAAATTTAATATATTTTAAAAATCAAATTTAATAATGTTTTAAATCAATTTAAATTTTTTTAAATCAAATTTAATAATTTTATTACAAAGATTTGCAAGTAATTTAGTTTTTAAAAGAAAGTGGGATTGAAAATTGTGTGGGATTGCAATCCCTATCCGTAACCTTGTAAGCCCTAGGAAGATAGAATTATCATGTGCATCAAATACTTTACAGTTGGGTCATGTCAAGAGTTCGAATAAAAGATGAGTATTCTTCTGCTGAGAAATGGCGTGATGATTAGTTAGTTATTAGACATATGTTAAATAAAGTCATCCACATATCTCCGAGCTGGAAAACTTTTGAATTTGAAACAGCCATGTTGTGGAATGAAACAACCGCCGCTAACAAGAGCCCCCTTTCCTGCCCGCGGCGCGCAGAAAAATGAAACAGAAGGGAACAGGAAAACCGACAAAGAGCATTGGAAAAAGCGCCGCGCTTTTCCCATCAAAGCGCCCGGCGACAGATCCGGCGAACAAACGCTCTCATATTAAAAATGATATGTTTACAGGATTACAAGAGTATGTGGCGTCGTGTCGACAGTCGACACACACAAGCGGGGGGAGTGTGTTGAGGAAGGGCCTTCCTCTGCACATGTCGGCGCTGTATGTGCATACGACAAATGACAAGGCTTGTCAAATCGTTAGCGAACGCCCCCGTCATGCACTTTGGCCGTACTTTTGTTGTGGCGATTGCTTTTGTTTGTAACTCCTGGGTGAGTTGCACGTCAACAGCTTCTTTCGGAGACTCGGCACTAAGTAAAAGAGCATTTTGGATAGAGAGATCTTTAGTTTTTTTTTATATATTTAAAAAGTGGTGTTAAGAAGTAGAGACATTCGTGACTGAAGCGCTACGTCAGTGAATTTGGATATGTTTTTGTTAGTTGAATTTGGAGAAGCTGTTTTGATTAGTTGAGGAAAGGAATAGTTTTGAAATGATGGTCACTACAATTTCTTGTAGAATTGATCATCAAAATAAGATGATATTTTTAATGCTTTTTCAATCATAGTTTTCTTATGGTAAATCGCCACTTCTCATTTACCTCAGTTGTTTTCTTTATTTATTACCCAATCGTAAGAAATATCAATTATCCTTGTTGAACAATCTTATATTTAAATAAAACAAACACTTTGTTATAAAACACGAATATATTTTATTTTTCGCCAAAACATGTTTTGTTATCTTTTCTTTCTTTTGTATTCTATTTCACTCTATTGTATTCTCTACCCATGTATAACCGATAACTCTGTATTATTCTTTAGTTATTATATTTGCCTTGACAAAGCTCGACCTAAGCGAAATCGGTTGGCGAAATATAAAATATATTCGTGGTTTGTAACAATGTGTTTGTTTTATTTAATATGATGCCAAACCGCAAAGTGCTTGCTTCGTATGAAAATAATCTTATATTTACACGAATATTGTTTATTGCTTACAACTCAAATATTTCTTTAAAAAAAAACAGTAATAGTTATTTTTTAAAATATAATGACTTATTAATTATTTTGTATAAAACACTATTTAATAAATAAATATCGACATGTTTCGAAACCATATATTTTGTATCCCGATGAGGGAACCATTGGTTTCGAAATTTGTTAATATATATATTTTTTAAATAGTATTTTATATAAGATCGTTTAATTGCTAATAATGCCACAAAGTGATTGTACCTTAATTGAAAAACTTGTTTTTTTTTTTTTTTTAAATTATTTCTATTTGAATATCTTTGTAATTTCACATGACCGGGTACCTAAACAGGAGATTTTTTTAACGTTATGCAATTCTTATTTCGTTTCCATGCATCTAATAATTATAGTACCTGGCGGCTTTCATGGTCGAGGGAAAAGGCTCTCGACTACGATTCCGAAAGTCGCGGGTTCAAATCCCGGCATGCGAAAGTAAATTTTATTTAATTAATTTGTACTGTTCCACAATTAATTAATTTAAAAATAATATATAGTATACTTGCGCACGTTCCAGAGTGGAAGATTCTCTCAGTATCGCCCTGGTGTAAGGCCACCATTCAGAATTGAAAAGTTGCTTCAAATTACTTTTATCCGTGTTTGGTGACCAGATCTGAATAGCCAGGTATTTCCCCACCTTCCTCTTCCTCTTCTCCTTCCCCTCCCCAATACCTTCAGCCTCACAACATTCCCCAATTGGGGATGTCATAGTCTCACTGGCTCCAGACGGTTGGGACCAGTTGGAACCCTTGTGCGGTATTATGTTTAAAAAACCTGACTATATTATCTTACTTCTTTTTCTTTGACATTATGTAGTTTTTTTTTTTGCTTCTGAATAATATTATATATCGCGATAAGCTGTCAGTCTTCCTAAGACACTCTGTATAAACTTATTGTCCCTTTCCTCCTTGCTGTAGGTAATAAGCGTACCAAGCAAAATAATGTAGTAGCATCGATCTTTTACAGTGTAGATGATAATTGACAGCGTTCAATTGTAGCGTCCTCGCGGCTCCGCCGGTGACATTAATCAGCCTCGCCACCGGACAGGTTGCTAATTTGCTCGTTTGTCCACCTCCGTAATTGGACATGAATATGCATGCGGGGATGGTGGAAATGGCGAATGTTGATTATTTATCGATTTATTGACTAAATCCATCTTCGTGAAACTTTTTCATTAGTTTATTCATTGCTTTATAATAAGTCGATTATCTTCTTATTCTTGTTATATAAAAAAAAATAGTGTCCCGGGCTGGCGGTGCGTGTTTGTTTTGTATAAAAATCTTGCACACTCGAAATACAGAGTAAGAGGAAGGTCACTGTCTACACGAGTTTTCGAGAAACCACCCCCCCCCCCTTTCCCGCCCTTAAAGCCAAATTTTGGTATTCCTTGATGAAATTTTGCATACTTGACGTTCAAAATAAAAGAAAAAATACTAAGGGTAGGGAGGAGGAGTGGGAGTAAGGGTAGGGATTTTAAAACTTTACTCCGAACCATTCATAACCCCGGGCAACGCCGGGTACTTCAGCTATTATTATATAAAGAAGAATGTCCGGGGCGGGCGGTGTGTGTTTGTTTTGTATACAAATCTATAGTTTTTTCCGAGCTTGATGAAATTTCGCACACTTGACCTTCGAAACAAGAGGAAGTTCACTTCTACACGAGATTTAGTACTTCTTGCAATTGAAATTTTGTACGTTTGGTGTTCAAAATAAGAGGAAAATAACTGGATAGGGGTAGGGTAACACACCCATTCATAACCCCAATGCCGGGTTCTTCAGTTAGTGAGCCGGTAAAATTACAATTTAATAAAAAATATAGTTTCTCTATACAATTTATTATTTTTATTATATTGGTTATTGAAACAATATTCATATTACAAATTAGAAAAGCATAAATAAAATTGTGTGCCATCGATCTGTCGAGCTTCTACTGCAATGTGAGATTTAAAAAGCAATTTTTGTAGTCCGCTCCATATTATTATTTATTAACCTTCTCTAAACTTGGTTTCCCTCTTTCATCTCCATTGTAATTTTTCTTTCTTTCATATTTCTGCCATTAAGAGGAACGGCTGCGCTGCCTGTTTCATACTAAACTTAATTTTGGATTTGAGGCCAAAATACCCACCCAAACTGAAGGATCTTTTTTTTAAATTAAAGGTATAGTAAATATCTAGTACGGATTAGATGTGTTTTATTTTTTTATGTGTTAAATTACGAAATATAGGCCATTAAAGAAATCAATTTTTCATGATTTTAAAGGCAACTTCGGAAATTATTTGCTGGTTAACGATATTTTTTGTTTAATTTGTCATATTTGCTATCTAAACATGATTATATAAAATAATTTCTTTTTTTTTACATCTTTAAAAAAACATTTTTTCGGGTCGATGTTTTGAATTATGTACGGCAAATCTGTGTTCCAACGTAAATTAGTCATTTTAAATTTAAATTTAAGTCCATCGTAATGCTGATTTTAACACTTTTTAATGTTTAATTTTATATTTTCGAATTTAGAAGGGGTAATGTTTTTTATCTGCATTAACCCCCAAATAATTGCCAAGGTTGTCCCTAAAATCGTGAAAATTTTATTTATTTAATGGCCTATATTTAATAATTTAAAACATAAATAAATAAAATAATTCTAACCCGTACTAGATATTTGTTATTTGATAAAAAAAATCATAGGTTTGGGTGAGAATTTTAACTTCAATTCCAAAATTCAGTCTTGTATGAAACAGGCCGCGCAGCCGTTCCGCTTAAGCTCCTGTGAATGCGAGTTACTTATGCGTGGAAAATGCTTAAGATTTAAAGATGACATCATTTTTGTTAGGAGCAGAAAAAAACTGACTTTTTTTACATATAAAACACCACTTCAATAGTGTAATCATTTTTTTAATCTACGCTTCATCTTTTCTATTGTCGAACGTTCACTTTTCTTTAAAAAAAGTCTGCCTTTTAAAGATGACTGAATTTATTTTAACCCTAACGCGAAAATGTATCGTGTTTTGAAAGTGGTACTCAATTGCAAAACTTTCGCACGCCAATAATTCGAAACATCAAGGGTGACTTATTAATTTCAGCATCCACAAATGATGCAACAACCATCCCCCGTTGAAATTGAGGCAGTGTTTCGGATGAGGCATGGGCTCATTGTTGTTTTTTACCCACCTACCAATGTGAAGTACCTACCTACTGGGCATATATACTCCTGATAGCTCCGTTGTAACTTCTCCCTCTTTTTCATAAACGACGCATGTAACAGATAGGGATAGCCCAACGGAGCAGGACCATGCATACTTACGGGTATTATATTCCGTCGTAACCTCTCCCTCTTTCCCATAAACGTCGCGTGTAATAGAAAGAGAGAGGGTGCAATGGAGCTTTCGGCGGCAGGATCATACCTACCCGGTTACCCCCTTGTCACGTGCTGTGGGTACCCCCGCCACCGATGGTGGGTGAACCACTCGAAGTTTGACATTGTTTTGGCTTTTTAATACCGAGCGGGACGTTGCGGCCCGACCGCTGACAAAGCTCTCGTGGCCGCACGCCTGGAGGGCAAAAGGGCGCATCAGCCTTGGCGGATTACGGTAAATAATGATAATGTTGGTAATCGCGCTATATATGCTTGTTTTGCGAATCTCAAGTTAAGTAGAAATTCAATAACACACGAAAACTAACTAAGACCCATCGAAATAATAAAAAAATGTATTGGAAAACTCTAAGTATTGACGTGACAATAACACGTAGGTACGCCATTCTAAAAATAAAATCTCAGTATTGCTTCTCCCAGCAAGGGTCTCACGAAACCTACGCATTTCATCGATACTCATTTTCGGTAATTCAATCACATGCTAACCTTACACTCGAAATCTTTTAGTTTTGTGCCTCATAGTTATAATAAAACTAGAACTTTAAAATAAAATATGTCTTGTATGGAGTGTGAAGTTATAACTTATTTAGCGATTAATTATGTTTTTTTTTGCTTTCTCGCGAATATGTATATGTTTTATTATATCTCGATTATTAGATTAGATTTAGCTTAGGTAGGTCCTGCTGGGCCGCCCCCGAGGCCTGACCGAGCGCCCGGTGCGCGCAATGAATGCACTTTCCACTCGAGGGTGCATGTGGCATGCAAAAATAATGGTCGCACACTTAGCGCGCCCGGCGCACTCTCTGTCTTTTGATTTACGACTTTTTACAATGTTTTTACTGTTCAAATTTTGTATGCAATTCCAGTAATTATTTATCATGTGAAGTATCGGTATTGTTCGCGTTAAAAACGCTAATGGCGCGTTGAATTTTGATGAACCCTGTTAGTGAAGCGTGTGTTTTATGGCGGCGCGGGATTATACGGCGTATTATACACCGTGTATGCGCTTCATTGTACCGGGCGTAAGGGCTCACTTGGATGTCTTTTATTACTGGAGAAACATCCGGAATATGTCGATTTAGACTGAGAATTAAACAGACGAAAATTTCCCGAGTAAAAAGAACAAAATTCCCCATACCTCCCCCAAAATTCAACAGTGTTATAAGATTTCCTTTTTTACTAAGAATCGTGCTTGCTTTTCAGGCGTTTTGCTATGCAGGGATCTGTGCCCCCGAATCCCTCCAGGCACTCAGTGATATTATTTGTCCTTAGGATTTCCCTCTAATTTTCTCTATCGCATTCCTTTCATTATAATGTAATAAATAATGAAGACGCTCCGCGTCTGTAGAATCGCACAGTTCTCAAGGAGGTATGTTTATTACCGAGTACATAATTATATGTTATACATATTTAATGCAATAGGTTAGTAAGCACATATTGTAAATCACATCATCGCCATGTTCTGTGTATAATATTATAGGCACTAAATGATTATCCGTTATGATTGTTTACATTTAAATAATAGCAGTTTAATAATTTTTACAATTACAACTCGGCTTCGCCAGGAGTTGCAACACTATTTTAAAAATTCATGTATCTTAGAAAGGACAGAGAAGGATAAACAAAGATGGAAATAGGCGAGAGAAGTTGAGTAGGGTAACACGGGGATTTATTGGGACATGCTTATTTAAGTAACGAATTAAAAAAAAATAATAATAAAATATTAAAAACTTATGCACTACCCACCGGGAATATGTTCAAATATTACTTTGGTTTCAATAATCTAATACAATGACTGACTGGTTATGAACGAAAGATTTTTATTTGTTCTGGACAGACATACACCTGAATAATACGGGATATCATAATTTTATACCAAAAACGTCAAGATTGAACAATGAAATAAGTAAACATCACAACATTGACATTTTCTCAAATTCCATAAATGCATCTGAAATCTCAATACAAAAAGCCATAGCTGGTGATTTTTTTTTGTTTTCATAAATAAAGTAAGAATACAAAATTGTATTTAAATCAAGTAAAATCTTTGAACCTTTTTTAGATTATTTTACCTTCAACATCTTCGTTTGTTTGGCAATCGTGCAAATAAACAATATCGTTATTGCCCTATCGTGTTTTTGCACTGAGTTTCGGTCTTAGAGTAACAATTTCGGTGAGATAGGTAAATAAACATTGCTATTTGTAACTAAATAATCCATAAACTTTATTGCCTACACCACACATATTGTAAACACGTTTATTATATATATATATTTACACGCCGATTGTATATTATATATGCTTTTATGTAAATATTTTGTTTGTGTTTCTAATAAAGAAATAAATAAAAATAAATACCTATATGCATTTTGATTTAAATACAACAATTTCGTTTTTAAGCCGTTCTAAAAATATATTAAAAACCTGTAGCCTGCCTTCTCCTAAAATAATGAATTGTTTTTCCTCAATCAACACTCTATTATTTATGTGTATCATTCTCCACTGTCCAGAATGTCGAGACTTGTTAACTTAAGCCAGGGCTTTGAATTTTTTGATACCAGTCTAAATGATTTTTGCCAGGCTTTACGGAAGTGAACTTCGAAGATAATCGTTTAGTATGTCTAAAATCATGGACTGTACCAAAACCTTGTTTAGGCTTTGACTTGAATGCTCTTCCAAATGTATATTTTTGTCATTGCTTCATTCATGTATTATGTATGTGCTGTTCTTTTTCTGTAGCTCTTGTTTATTACATTTCGCGTTATGTACTTTGCGTAATTGGACAATGGTCTCTTAATAAAAAAATAAAAAATATTATCATATAACCAGAATCACGGAACACGATGTTTTAATAACAATAATTTTTCAGAGTTTGCCAATCATCTTTTTTCAACCGATCATATTCTTAATAGAGGTAAAAGGGTTAAAATTCTTCACCATAATAATAAAGGCTAAAAAATAGGTAATTTAGAAGCACTTAAATTAGAAAATCCCTAAATATTAATTCAAGCACATTGCATAACTAAGTAAATTTATCTTATAGTCCCATTCTCGATATATTTCCAGTAAACTGTTCGATTCCTCCTGAAAAACCCCTAATTACTCCCACCCCTTTGGTCGCCTCCCACTCCAACACCTAAATATTCATGTCGTCTGTCATTATTTTGTATCTTATGTTAGTTTTAAAATAGTCCTAACGAAGGTAGGGTACTTCCGAAACCGGTCTATCATTATATTAAATTGAAGTTGCGGTTTAAAACAAATGTATGTGTTTATGTTATTAAAAAAACCATGGTCATTAGGGTGGTCCAAAATTTTTTTTTAATTATTTTTCATCTGACCGTTCCGTGAATTTGTTACATGTATTCATAGTAATAACATAGTAAAACTTCAGCGAGATGGCTCAAGTAAAAAGGGGTGCTCAATCGAGTGTTGTTTTTGAAATTTTTGTGTAAAATGCTTAATTTGTACTTTTTAATATATTATAATAAAACTAATATAAAACTTTTTTCCACTTAATTTTATTTGACTGTAACCAGGTTCAGCCTGTCAAGACCATCTTCAGGCTTATATACACAAATATGGGGGAGGGTAATAGAGGGGTGGTCTACAAGGATTTTATTCGAATATGTGGGTTTTCTTACAATTGTTACTAAGTGGTCTTTGGCTGTCTAATTTCTAATTATTTTGGTTTTTTCCAGTAGGCATAATTACCTCGGGCTTGTGGCTTTACTTCAATATTGTTTGGGAAAAACCTTACAAGTATCATGCATTATTAATTGTTTTTGACACAATGCAACAGTGGAATGTCACAAATAAAGTCCGGGCTATGAGTTTTGACACTACTGCTTCTAACACCGGTGCCAAAAAGGGAGCTTGCACTCTTTTAGAAGGAAAGACAGGATGTGATCTTTTGTGGCTTGCTTGTCGTCATCACATATTTGAAATAATGCTTTCAAAAATATTTACTCTTTGTTTTGGGCCATCAAGCTCTCCTCAAATCCCACTTTTCAAAAGATTCAGCGATATTTGGGAAACATTACCGAAGGAGGACCATGATTGTCTTGACCTCGATAAGAACGCAGAACAGTTCGCTGAAAATACTCTTGAGAGTCTTACAACCGCTCTATCTAGAGATAATCAAGTTCGTGATGATTACGAAAAGCTAATAAAGCTCACCATGATTGTTTTGAACAAACCTCCTACGAAGATACATTGGCGCGCTCCAGGTCCGATTCATCATGCTCGTTGGATAGCGAAATTGCTGTATGCTTTGAAGATTTTTCTCTTTAGAAATAATTTACAAGCATTTAAACTAACCAAGAGAGAAGAAAAACAAATTGTTCGATTTGTTAGTTTTGGTGTGCTCATCTACACCAAAGTTTGGATCAAAGCGCCTTTGGCAGCAGATGCGCCAGTAAATGACTTACTACTTTGGAAGAGCTTAAAATTGTACGAATCCATTGATTCCAAAATCAGTATAGCAGCTAGGGATGTCTTAGAGCGTCACTTATGGTATTTGTCAGATGAACTACTTGCATTTGCCTTGTTTTCTGACAAGCTGTCTGATGCTGAGGAACAGGCCATTGTTCAAAAAATAAATTCTGATGTCGGTAATCGTTCAGTACGAGGTGACTCTGCTAAGCTTTCCTCAGAGGTTACATTAGATGCTTTTGCAGCACAAAGAACGTTGAAAACACTCTTAGTTCTTGAAATCAAGGACTCTTTCTTGCAATTACCTCCTGAGACTTGGAATGACAATGTTGATTACCTTGAAGGCAAAAGCTGCGTCACAAATTTGCGTGTTGTTAATGATACAGCGGAGAGAGGAGTTAAACTGTTTGAAGATTACAACACGTTACTCACTAAGACTGAAGAAGAAAAGCAATTTTTACTTCACATCGTTGAACAAAACAGAAAAATCGTTTCCACTGAAACATCCAAAAAGGAGTTAACAAACATAGTTTTGAAAGATTGCGACTAACATTATGTTAAGTATTACTTTGTTACAAAATTTTATTCATATTTAAATAATTTGTATACTTATTTGATTAAAATACTTGTAATATTAATAAACCTTAAATTACGTGTTTTATTTAAAATCCTGAAATTTTGTCAAAAACTTATAATTCAATGAGCACCCCCTTGCATATAAGATAAGGGGCTGAAATTTTTAACACATCATAGGAATGGTAGGTGTAACAAATCAAGGGTACGGCCACACCTATATTTGATTATATTTTTTTTACTATATAGGCCTGGACCACCTTAATGGTCATATACAAATTTTCAGTTTTCATTATTTCTTCTATTTCACGGCTTCACCACCCCAACACGAGTCCACATATTGCGCACTGTATCGAGGCTTTTGGGGCCTAATTCCGTGTTCCCGATGCGAGTTTCCCCGCCAGGGAGCGACTGAAAACGCCGAAGGTAAATTAACCCGAAAAACACCCACCGAACGGGGCCCGTATGTAAATGCTCTCATTTAGCCAATTAGGTAGGTAGGCGCGTACGCAGATACCTTCCCCTCGAGGTGGGGTGGCCAATATTTATCCATCTATATCTTTCCGAGTTGAAAATATGACCACGGGGACTAATGAAGTGCTTGTTTATTCCCCAATATTAATATGACCCCGCACACACCGGCACCGGTTGTATTCATTACGGGCCCGCCCCCGCGCGGCGGCCCGGCCCCGCGGTCGCAGTGGCGTATTGCGTCCTGCCCTGTACCGTGTGCCCTTCGCCCCACGGTTATTTAACTTGTTTCAATTCAGTTCGTATCATTCATGGCTTATGTTTAGGGTAATGGGTATAATTTTCATTGTTTCATGGTCTGCCCGATACTACGATGATTGGCATAGTCATCTTTTGTGGCCTTTTACTGTATATCTTTTCTAGGAGGGTGGCTGGGTTAGATCATAACAAATCAACATTTTCCAGCGTATTTTTACTTGGTTGGTTAGTTTTAATGAGTTAGCGATGATTAAGGAATGAAAATAATTTTAATTAAAATTAATAGGAAATGTCTGTATTAAAATTATGTTATTTTCTTATTTAAATTTATTTTCACATTAATTACGTATATTTAGAATAACATTAATAAACATAATAATAATAATTATTATTTTAATTCTATTTTTTGTCTTGTTATTTCCTTGATTTTTTTAGATGTGTTTTTTAAATGTTTATTTATTTTTTTAATTTCTAATATAATTTTGTTATTTAATTTTTAATGATATTTTTATTTCTAATATTTTTACGTTTTTAATTAATTACTAACTACTTTTCTCCACTTAGTGTTAATTTTTATTTATGTTTGTAATTTGTCTATGTTTACGTTATTCTTTTTCTGTGCTTATTATTTGTCTATTATTGTCATTGTTAAGAAATGTATTAAATAGTGGTTTAGGCAAAACATATCCTTATTTTGTATTTGGGCATTACTATGTAACATTTTCTGGACATTTTGTTTTGAGAGTTTCCACTATGTACATTTGCTACTTGAATGTATTCCTTTGCTACCGGTTTCGACACATCCGTGTCATTCACTAGCGTTCTTAAAACATTCGCTAGCGTTCTTAGAACATTCACTAGCGTTCTTAAAACATTCACTAGCGTTCTTAAAACATTCACTAGCGTTCTTAAAACATTCACTAGCGTTCTTAAAACATTCACTAGCGTTCTTAAAACATTCACTAGCGTTCTCAAAACATTCACTAGCGTTTTAAGAACGCTTGTGAATGACACGCATGCGTCGAAACCGGTAGCAAAGTAATACATTTAAGTAACAGATGTGTATAGTGGATAAAAAAGAATTATTATATTTATTTTATTAAAAATGAGGGACAGGAGAAAAAAATCTTCTTATGCGAGAAACCTTCTAGGTATGTGGGATAAGTCTGGCTATTTCAAAATTTTAGTCTTCAAGGGACCGAAAAAACAAAACTTCCTACCCATAAAAACTTATTACATGGGAAAATTCGTGGGTTTAACTATACATATAACATATAACAACAAAAATCGGTTGGAATTACGTCTCCGCTGTTTAGTGTTTAGGTATGCCCCCTACGCCACTGCGACCCGCGGAGAAGCTTCCGGGGTTCGTATGGGAGATGAAATTTTATTACGCTAGGAGAGAATATTGTGCATACGCACGGTGTTTTCCACATTATTACAAGTTACAAGATGTGTTGTGCTACACTTCTCCGGGAATAGGCGCACTCAATGATGATAATTGTGAGAGGCGTAATCACAATGGCGATGTGGATGGTGCTAGAAGTCGGAGCGGCATTTTATTAATCCCCTTATTACTCGTACAGTGCAGACCGAATTTAATTGAAACTTTTCCTGGCGTAGGAAGTGCTTTAATTGTGGCCTTGGATTTGCAACTTTGGAGAGAACGAAAAACTGAAACACTCAAAAACGACATATGTAAAAGAAGAGAGATTCATTGTCCGCGCCAGTAAGTCCTCGATTTGCCCAAGGTTATAACTCTTGGACTTTATGGATGGATTGAATGTGTCGAGAAAATCTTGACTTGGATGGGTGATTGTTACTCGTTAGATAAAATACACTGTCGTTTTTAACACTGAGTATATTTCCGATGAATAATACAATGGTCTAGCGAGACTTAAATATCTCTACAGTAAGTTAATTAAGGCTGTTGTTTACTGAGATTTTCGTGAGAAAAGAAGAATGATTTATGCAGTTGATGTTATTTGTAACTTTGACATTTCAAACCATAGAAAGGTACGATGACTTGAATTTGGGAAATTGTCTTTTTTTGCTCCACTACTATAAGAGTGAAGCCACATAATTTAAAATGATTGAAACAAAGAATAACAATAATTAAAATGAGAATATTGCTCTCAATTCTAAACGCCTGTAATATGTAAACTGTATAGAACGGTCTATCTACCTACTCAAAATTACTGTTTACCAACATTGAGGGAACATCATTTCTGTATTTATGAATGGTATATTGACACACAAAAGAAAGTTCTTCAGATCAAATTAGAACCCAATATGGCATTTGAGAAGGAATTCCATAAGAATGATGCCTGCCATGTAAAATAAAGTACGAATGATATGAAATGCGGAATAGAAATTTCAAAGGTTTTCCTATTACTCTGGCGACGAGAGAGCTAAATCTTTGGAATCTGTGAAATCTCCATGTCCGCCAAAACTGAAATTAATAACCATTAATGCTGACTTAGCGATGAAGGAATTCAACATCAAACTATAATCACATATATCTAAACACGCTAGTAACAAACTCATTTCTAATAATCAATTAAATTTCACGCCGTGTATCTCTCCTGGCCTTGTCAAATCGATTCACAAAAGGAATCTAAAAAGTCCAAATGGTGTTTAGTACAAGCTCAAATCCCGTCTCCAAAATGATCGAATAAGATCCGTCTCAGCCTATATATTGAAAATAATGAAATCATCTCAAATAGACAATACAGTTTCCGACCAGGATTGGGGTACCGAAAATGCCACTAGTAAGCTGACAAAAATCATCCTCAATAATATCGACAGAGATAGTAAATGCATCGTACTCTTCCTGGATCTCGCCAAAGCTTTTGACACCATCTCGCACAAAATTCCTTTGAAGCTACATATCATAGGTGTACAGGGTCAGGTACTTAAATGGTTAGGTAACAATTTAGAAAACAGGAGTCAAAGAGTGAACATTATAGATATTCTAAGCGATCCAGCTAACGTTAAATTTGGTGTACCACAAGGAAGTGCTTTTGGACCTATTTTGTTTAATATTTATATTATTGTAATAGTAACCTTGCCGATCACATCATCAGCTTTGCCGATGATAGTCTTGTTATTTAAAGGCAAACACTGGAAAGAAGTTCATGGCAAAGTTGAAATCGGTATAAACAAGGCCAAAGAATGGCTAGACAATAATCTCCTTGCATTAAACACTGATAAAACTAAATTATACATCCAGTGCAATTCCAGCGGGACAACCTAAGGAAATACTAAACATTTTTGTACACCATTGTAATGAATGACCTATTTGTAAATCTATACTTGTATTAACTTAGAATGCGTTAGGTAGTATAAAGTATCTGGGAATCATCATATATATATTTCTGAGATGGGACGAACATATCAACTCAACTTCCACAAATGTCAGAAAACCTACTCACCTATTCGTGTCTATTAGAAATATTCTATATGTAAATATCTGAAACTAATATACTATTCCATGTGTGATTCTCTACTAGAATATGCATCCTCGGCACGGCGCGGATGTGCTAAAACAATATTGAATACACTGGCAAACTCACTACTAAGAGTAATCCTTAAAAAACCTTTTAGTTACCCCAGCGACATATTATTTGAGGAAAAACGAGTTCTAGCCGTAAGACAATTATATATAAGAAAAAAATTACTTAAGTCCAAAACTGTTCAACGTCATACCCGATACATGGAAATCAAAAAGTACAATTGTTTTGCGCAAATTGCACAATGATTGTCTTCTTCATTTAGAGAGAATAAAAAACGAACATATGCTGACTAATAGTTAAGTAATGTTTGTAATAAATACACGTACACACATACATATCCGCCAGAAAATTTTAATGAACTTTCTAAATACATATTATTATTATAAAATTTATTGTGCTATTTGTATTTGCCATTATTGCTGCATTCTGGTATTATGTATTTCTTACAATTTGACGAATGTTATCAGCTCTGCGATTGCTAATCACAATTCTGGAATCAACTCCCATGTACTTAGACTTAGGAACTAAATTTATTAGGTTTATTTATTTTCTACTATAGGTTATATTCTTTACTTTTAATTATTTTTTCTTATATCCGCATATTATGTAAGATAAATTAAGCTTGTCAATTTGATTGTTCTAAAATGGGAACTTCCCAGTTGGACAGTCATAGTGTTTTTACTGTAAAATGTTTTTTTCTGTAATTCTAACAAAAAATAATAATAACTAGTGTTTTATATATTCCTGATGAAGAAAGCATCGCTTTCAAAACCTGTTGATATGTGTATATTAATAAAGTGGTGAATACAAAGTAATTTTTAATTCAATAAATAAAAATCTATAGTCTTATTTTTAACACAATATTTCAAGCACAGAAATATCCATCCCATAAGGGCCAGCTTTGCAGATTGCTAACTCAAGAAATGCCATAAATGATTTCTCTGTAAATTCTATTTGGGTAGTTAGGAAAATATGTAAGGTGTCAAAAGACAAAACCTCAAACTGTAAACTTTAAATTCTTTGAAATACATTCCAAAATGTGTGAAAATATGTGCTTTTTGAAAACTAGTGAAAGCAATTTTTAACGATTTTTCTAATATTCCAACTAGTATTTCGTATAGAATTTATAAGATTACACTTCGAAAATTGTAGCCTTTTGAAACCTTATAAATTTACCTAATTCCCGTATAGAATTTACAAATAAATCATTTGTAGTATTTCTTGAGTTAGCAACCTGCAAAGTGTGTATTTTAGGGTGCCGAACGTTAATAGCAGACTTCTTCTGTTATTTCTCCATTTTTGCTCAATAATAATTATGCATTTTTTATAAACCCCCAAAGATAGTTTATTAATTCTGCTCTTAATTAAGTAATAGCCTCTATCTTCTGAATCACATGTTAAATTGTTAAGTGACTACAAAACATTAGTTAGTACCCTCTCCAGTCAAGTAAGGGTACGGAGCCCAGTTTAATAAACCGCAAATTTATGTTTGTTTTTCTTGCGTTCTTAATTATAGTTGCCTCCATTAAACATTTCGCTTGTTACCCGTTACGTTTATCTTTATTCTTCGAGGGTCGGGGCTACTAGAGTTGGTAAAGAAGACTATTATGGGATACAATGAACAATGTTTTGAAGTTCATAATGGCCACCTAAACGGTGCTACGGCCCTCCCAACAATCATTATTCGAGAGGCACTTCTTGTTCGAGCTCTCCCTTACAACGTCAAAGAAAACTGAAAAATGGAATGGGCCATAGTTGGCGCTATTGTCGGATGCTTGCTTACTTGTCTGTTTGGCTTATTGGAGTGCCGGCGCGTGGCTAACCCGGAGCATTGTATGGAAAAGGCGCGTGTAAATACAGTTAACATATTTTTATACGTATTGTTTATTTGTTAAGGCTCATCGAACATTCAAATTAATTAAAGCTTAAAATTTTTTATTAATAACGAAAACTTTATTTAAAACCACAGTTTTCAATATGTAAATATCTACATGATTCAGAAGCAAAGCTCCCCTCATCAGGATAAACAATATACCCACTAAAAATAATGATCACTATAAACAAATAATAGGAAAAACGAACTAATTAAAAACACAAACAAAAATTTAAAATAAGTTACGAAAGTAGGTATGTAATTAATAAAAAAATATAAAAACAGTTAGTTATTGGGTATACATATTTTGACGAAATTAAAAAATATATAATTTTACGTATTTTTGTATCCAGTATATTTATTTATTAAATTACGTAGATTCATTTATATAGCGTATAAAATAGTAGAAAGTACATAATATTATATGATAACCAATGACAGATGAGAATATTTATCAACTAAAAATAGAATTTTATGTGTGCTATTATAATTCGCATACCCACACTAATTATTTTCGGGCACACTATAAACATTTGAACTTCCCTTACTAATCTATGTTTACTATTGCTTTCACATAATACAATAATAACTTTATAATTTATATAATATGTATGTATGTATTTACAAAAGTCCGTTTAAATGTTTTTTTTTTAACTTTACAATTTTTTTTTCTGATTTTGATTCGTCCTCTTATATCGTAATTTATTTATAGTTTACTAAAGTAAACATATATTACATATTAAGTATTACTTATATTCGCCAGGACGTCCTTAATTTCACAATTTCCACCATTCGTCCAGTGATCCAGTATACAGTTCCCGCTACGCCGGTCTATCCCGCGGTCTCCGCGCGAGCCTTGTTCAGCGGACGCCCGCGGGAATACACGCCACGTGAACAATGACTCCCGCCTCTAATTCACGGGCTGCATGCTAAAGCGGAAGATATTATTAGCAAGTGAGGTAATAGGCTTTTACTCCAAAAATGGACGAGAGTACCCGCCAACATACTGCCTCCTATCGCCTAATACCAGGCGGAAAATCTGATAATTAACTCCATGCGGCGGCCTAATCCAGCCTCGCGTGGCGCTCCCGCGTCAACCCCATCTCTGTAGCCACTATGTACAACCTATCTACTTAGCCGTGGACTCTCGTTGTTTTATGTGTTGTACATGTTTCTACAAACGCAATTTCTCTTTGTTGCATCATTTTAAATTAATTCACAAAAAATATTTTGTAAAAACTATTATTTTATTAAATAAATACATGTTTCGAAACCAATGGTTCCTTAACCCGGGATACAATGTACTTATACTGAAAAATAATTCCATACTCGAAAATAGATAGAAATAACAATAAGTGGCGAGAGAAGGTAAATAATTGGATATTAATGTAAAAAATAATCGTGTAAAATAAACAGCATTATTATAAAATTAATAATGGTTGTATTTATATTCGAAGCTAGAAATTCAAACAAAATCAAGAAACGACAAAGACACCAAAATAACAATAATTATTCTTGTTGTGTATGCATATCTATGTTTTGTCTGTGGTCATTTCCGTACGACCACTTCATATCCGAATGTCAACCTGTAACTGTCAATAAATAACCTCTCCAACAAACATAATGTTTTATTAAATATAACGAACATTAAATGGTGTCAGAAGTGGGATGACTTCTCTGTAATGATTGACTTCTCTGTGACGATTTCCTTGACATCTCCCTGACTCCAACTGGATTATGACTTTTATTATCATTTTTTGACGGATTTCTCCATTTATCCCTTTGGCTGTGAATCTTGTTTATGTCGACATCATTTTTTATTTCCTGTCACAGTTCCATTATAGCTTCTTGTGACAATACCATATTTTGAGCAATACTCAAAGCTTTTTCTGAATCTATATTTGTTTGTTGAAGAAGATTTTCTCTGGTTCTATAATGTTTATTGTGCATATTTATTATAAATATGTCTTTTAAAATATTAAATTCACATGTTCCAATTCTTGTTCTTAGTGACGTTAAAAAGTCTTGAAAAGATTCATTTTCTTTTTGTATAGTTGAAAAAAAATTATGTCTTTCCATTGTAATATTTTTCTTCGGCATAAAATAATTTTTTAATTACCGCTGCATATTTTGTATATTTTTTGTCCATTTCTTTCCAGGTATTAAAAAATTCTATAGCATTTTCGCCCATCGTAAATAAAAGTAAGGCCACTTTTTTGGAGTCTGGTGCAACATCTTGGTTGGTTGCTTGAAGAAATAATTCATATCTTGCTATCCACTTTGTCCAGTTATTTGCCATATTACCTGACATGATCATTGGCGGACATGCGTTAATACTCGCCATTTTTATTTTATTTTAATCTTTAGTTTGGTAATCTTGAGTTCTTTTGCATTGAATTTTATTTCAATTGACACCTTTAATTTTATTATTTGTTTAATCGCACTTCTGACACCATTTAATATTCGTTATATTTAATAAAACATTATGTTTGTTGGAGAGGTTATTTATTGACAGTCACAGGTTGACATTCGGATATGAAGTTGTCGTACGGAAATGACCACAGACAAAACATAGACATGCATATACAAAATGACCACAGACAAAACATAGATATACATATACAAAATGACCACAGACAAAACATAGATATGCATACACAACAATTCTGAATAGATATTAATATGAAAAAAATTGGTTGTTAATAATATTTAATTGACTTATTTGTACGTAATTTAAAAAATATATTAAATCGATAAACGAAGGAGGCATTGGTTACGAAACATGTAGATATTTATTTATTAAAATAGTGATTTAAACAAAATAGTTTATTAGTATTTAATTGTTATTTTCACATTTAAATCAAGTATGTTTGTTATGTTCAAAGCCATTTTTTCAGATGTTAAAAACTGAGGTTGTATGAAGTTTTCAAGTTTGTTTATGAATATTGTGCTTGATTGGCCAAAATATCTATTTCTTCATACAACGCTGAATAAAGTCCCATTAGGAAATACCTGGCTATTCAGATCTGGTCACCAAACACGGATAAAAGCCATTTCAAGCATCGTTTCAATTCTGAATGGTGGTCTTTCACCAGGGCGATACTGAGAGTATCTTCCACTCTGGAACGTGCGCAAATATACTATATTATTTTTTAAATTAATTAATTGTGAAACAGTACAAATTAATTAAAATAAACTTTACTTGTGCACGCCGGGATTTGAACCCGCAAC
>JAHDVE020012028.1:0-102629 GCA_022606495.2 Halesus radiatus
TTGTTGAGATCTTCGATTGAATCAAAAGAACGAATTATAACGTTTATGATTGACTCGTGTAATCTGAAAAAAACTTTTGCAAGAATTTGATCGCTGGTATGGAGGGCAGTTTACATTGTTTTGCGGTGTTTAGAGTATGAGTAGGTGTCGAGTGCCTTTATTGTTCTCCGGTATTTGCATAAAGCACCGTCTCTTCGCGGTTGAGGAGAGCCGATTGTGGTGCCGAGCCGGTGTGCTTGGTCGACCGTGTCTGCTCTACCGCGTTATGCCAGCGAGCACGTTGATCTATCCATCTATCTGTGGTCGGCCTAAGTCCACTGTGTACACCGGGTGGACATGCAGACAAGAGCTTTGGAAAATATGACAATAATTCACTCTATCGACTAAATTCCGATAAAATTATTACGAATTCTAAGATCTAAATCTAAACCGAAGATAGCTATAGAATCTAAAAAAAATCGTAAATAGCTCAGATGTTATACGTACCTATCGGTTTAGTACACCCATCTTTTATTTATTTAATTTTTTTTAATTTAATTTTTTTTTTTTTTTTAATTTCTTTCACCCATTAAGGGCGATCTTGGCCATCCTTAATCAGTTAAATTTTAATAGTACAGATTGTTCTTAAAATTAGTTACTTCTAAAAGGGATATAATATTTGGACAAATACAATTGAAACGTGTAAGTTACAGTGTAAATTTATGTGTTTTTAATCCCCAATGACTTTTAATGCAATTTTTTATAAATATTTTTTGCTAATAATTATTATTATAAATTTAATATATGTTTTAGAATTAAAAATCTATATGTACAGTAGAAGATTAACCTGCTAAAGTCTTCTTTCCTACTTATCCCAGGACTGCGCTTTTTGAGTTACACTTTGGATCTGAGGCATCGAAGTGTTATTTCATACATGCATCTTCTTCTCCTTGTCCTACTCGGGTCGGGGACCCATCGCATCGACAAGGCGCCTCCGGGCGTTCCTGTTCTGTGCTACGTACGGCATCCGTCCATAGCGGGTCCAGCCTCTCCTCGCACAGCTCTCGAGTTGCTTCTCCCACCTGTGTCTGGGGCGGCCCACTGGATGTCTTCCCTCTTTAATAGCACTCAGAATTTTCAGTTTAATTCGACCTTCTGGGATTCTTAACACGTTCCCAAGTCACCTCAGTTGCCACTTTTCTATGAAGAATAATATCGGTTCGATGTTAAGCTTCTCCCGGATCATCGAGCTTCTTATTTGATCTCGTGACTCCTGCGACTCCTCTCAAAAATCTCATTTCGGTAGCTTGAACCCTAGAACGTGTACGCTCGTTCAACATCCAGATCTGGTGACCATAAGTAAGCGTGGGGCGATACACTGATTTGTACACTGCCAACTTTGTATCGATACTTAGCTCAGCTTTCCTTATCACTGAGCTGTAAAGAGGATGCAGCACACCGCTTGCCGCACCTATTCTACAGTCAATTTCTCCGTCTTGCCGGCCATGGCCTGAGAATTCAACCCCGAGGTATTTAAATTGGTCAACCTGTTTCAACAAGGCTCTTTTTTTAAAAAAAATGTGCATAAATTAGATGTACAGTAGAAGATTAACGTGTCCAAATCTTATTTCCTACCTATCACAGAACTGAGCTTTTTGAGTTGTTACGCTTTGGATCTGAGGCATCGAAGTGTTATTTAAAAATGTTTAATGTGAATACATATAGAGTACCAACTGCTTCCCAATTCCCGGAACCAGTGGGGGGACGACATTGTCAATTGGGGTTGTGAGGCTGAACGTTGTTAAAGTTGGAAAGCACCTGGCTATTAATATTAAGATTTGATCACCAACCACGGCTAATGCCGTTTGAAGCAATCAACTGATGCTGTGAGAAAATATGTACTAAATTTCCGAAATGGCTGGGTGCTGATTCTTTCAGAGAATTTGTTTGTCTTTTTTTATTTAAATAACTTGATTATGGGGTTGCTTGAGTTAAGTAACAGATGTAGCTGTCTGTATGTAAGCCTTGATCCAAAGAACGGCAATTGTCTCTCTGCTGATATTGCATTCATAATAGATAATGGTAATCAACTTGAGTAGCTTGAGCTTCTCTGCCTTTCACCAGCACTAAGTAGTACCAGTACCTGTCTTCCGAGTCTGTAACACAACGTGCATAGAAATATTTAGTTATTTTTCTTTTTTCTGTTTGTGTTTGCCAACGCCGGTTGTTTCGATTTCTCTTTTAGGATTTACATTTTACACGCTGGGTATGAAAAGTGCGTGACATTAGTTAACCCTGTATTGAATATTTATTTACTCGCACGCCTGAAGAGGCTTTTGCATAAAGGTGATACATTAAATCATAAATATACAGAGTGCGTAGGATAATGTGAATATAATATGTCAGAAAGCAATTTCAAAATCTTTTAAAAGGGGCTACAAACTATTTAGCAAAGGTCCAGAAACTACTTGTGAAGGTTATTCTTAAAGTTCCACTAAGGACGAGTACTGATTTTATTTTTGAGAAACTGAATGTTCCCAACTTGAAAAAAACGTATTCAAAAATATATATGTTTGAAGAAAGAACAAGCACTAGAGCCGTAAAACTTGTAATCTTTTAATATTCCAGTTTGTGTCACCTCTTATGGACAAAGCAGTTTTAAATACAATGCTATTAAGCTATTTAATTCCCTACCTGTTCCTAGTCACATCAGAAATACACAAAACAAAAGTTCCTTTAATAGTAATAGCATTCCGGCCCCCGTGGTCAAGGTAAGGCTCTCGACTACGAATCCGAAGTTCGCGGGTTCAAATCCCGGCGTGCGCAAGTAAATTTTATTTAATTAATTTGTGCTGTTTCACAATTAATTCATTTCAAAATAATATATAGTATATTTGCGCACGTTCCAGGGTGGAAGATACTCTCAGTATCGCCCTGGTGAAAGACCACCATTCAGAATTAAAACGTTGCTTGAAATGGCTTTTTAGCCGTATTTGGTGACCAGATCTGAATAGCCAGGTATTTTCTTACCTTCCTCTTCCCCTTCTCCTTCCCCTCCCCAATACCTTCAGCCTCACAACATTCCCCAATTGGGGATGCCATAGTCTCACTGGCTCCAGACAGTTGGGAGCTTTTGTGCGGTAATTATATAAAAAAATTGATCACCTCCAATAAACATTTCAGCTTCTAAATCCTTTTATCCCTTTAAATTAGTATACTTTAAAAAAATTTATTTAATCGTAATTTATTTGTCTTCTAAATATCCTAGCTGAATTACCACTGCTATAAATTGCCATCTAAACACAGGCGTTTCTCACCTGGTGAGGTGGGCAATACGTCAGCCGATAACAAATGTTCATATATATATAATAAATAAAATAAATAAATAAAGAACACGTAAAGCGCACTTGAGGTGATGTCAGTCACCAAACGACGCTATGGAAAAATTGATCATTTTATTATATATAATCTGTTTTATATGTGAAAAATAATAAGTCTAGATGTTATTATAGAGTAGATACAAAATGTAGGTAGATGCTATTATAAAATAGGTACATTTATGAATATACAACAATGTACAGCTGAAGTGTTACAACTGTAATTCCAAGTAGAATGAGAAAGAATAAAATGAAATACTAAACAAATAGACTAAGATAAAACTTTGCATAAAGTACACTCTAACAACATAGAACGGGTTCAGCACATATTTCTTAGGTATGTAAATTTTAAACTCAAAATTCCAATTGAACATATTAATTATGGAGGTTTGATGAATCGATTGCATCTGATTACGCTGTCTGACAGGAGAAGAAATGTTTTTATTTTCTGTTGTTTTTTCGGTTTCGTGGTTCATTTGGGATCTGTTAATATTATCTTCTTCAATTATTAAATATTACAATGAGGTTTACAAACTTCAATAAGTCATAAAAAATAAATTAAATATTTCTTTCCAGACTTGTAAAATAAGTCAATAGATGTCTCATATGAATAAAAATCGGGTAGGTATATCCGAGACTCTATTCCGATTGCAATTGTGTTCGGGTAGAACTTTGCGATCATCATAAGGATAGCAGCCAATAATATGGGATTTAAAAATGGAGGATAATATTAACAAGTCTTGAATTTGAAGTATGATATCGGTGTAGATGGCATAAATTGAACTGGTCTCATTAGCTAAGTTGGTTAAGCGGTTACCCCGGATAGGTAGAGGTCCTGGGTTCGAGTCCCAGATGCGACTGAAATCTTTTTATTTCTGTTGTTTTTTCGGTTTCGTGGTTCATTTGGGATGTGTTAATATTATCTTCTTCAATGATTATATATATTTACAGTTTTGAGATTTTTTTGTTTTTATGCCACGTGAAGATTTGGTCCCAGATACTGAAATAATGAACTAAACTGAAATGTTAATACTATTGCATGAAGCTATCACTTTGTGGTTATCCATTATAACCAAATGAAACAATCAAACTTTGTTTTAACCACTTTTATTTTACACGCCTACCGGTCTCGGAACAACCGTTCCATCGTCATGGCAAGTGTATACTTGTATATAGTATACTATTGTATACACTTGCCCTGACGATGGAACGGTTGTTCCGAAGCCGGTAAGCGTGTAAAATAAATGTGGTTAAAACAAAGTTCGAGTGTTTAATTTGATTATGAAATGTTAATTTTTGTCTTGTACTCTTTATACCTAGCATGACATAAACACTTTAGTTACCCATTGTGCTGTACGCCCTACGCTCCATGTAGAGATAGCATTTTGGCCAAAACCACCTAATCCCGCGATTTTGTTTGATTAGGCCCTGCAAAATCCATCCGGCCGAGGTGATCGTACTTGGACTGATCAGTGATATTATATGAATGTTATTTGTTGGCGACCATTCTGATTTGATTCGTTAAAACTGTATCTCCGAGGTCACATCTGTTACTTACTAGTTGACTCATTTGTGCGCTCTGCGCAAACACTACAGACTTGGTGAATCGGTGATCTCATGATATTCCGTGATTTCTTTTATATCAACCGGGGAATCAATTCTCTAGACACCAGTGGTTGGCAGGCGTTGGTTCACGAGTCGCGTGCTGCTCTTTTCACGGGCATTTGCGGCTTTTCAAATCCAGTTTGTCCTCCACTCCAAAGCTTCATCAGAAGAGCATGATGCACGGCCTCCAAATGAACTGAAAAAACACCATCGCAATACATTATCTCTAACTGGATGCTCGTACTAGCGATGTTTCAAAATATAATTAGCCATTGGAAATAACAAGTTGTTTATTTTTTAATGGTTTTTATTGATAGAGGGAGGATGTTAAATAATATTGCAACTTTCTGTGTCCAAAAGTCGTTTTAATTGTAGGTTGGGCGAATGTATTTTCTAATGAGGATCTCGCTAATCGACCCGAGTTTGTAAGTGCAAATTTATCCTTGATTTTGAAAGCATAAATTAAAATATCCCTTGAATGTAATTATTTCAGAGACATTAAATTCAGGGCATTAAAATATAGTCTGTAGGAGTTCTGATACGGACTCTAAGGATAATTTTCAAAATTGCCTTTTTTGCTATGAGGACTGGTTTTATGGTGGAATCTCATGAACTTTCCCAGAGCTATAAGACCATATGTTGTGTACTAGCTGATGTGTACCTGGCCTTGATCGGGATTATTATTTTTTTTGGAATAAAGTTATGAAGTTGTCAATTTTTGCTTGCCTTTGAGTGCCATAATTGATTTTACAGCGAAAGTAATGCATTGTGATGACTATTACTATCTCTAAATAAAGAAACGTTAATTTGAAAATTTTATTTCATTCCAAACATTTATTTTTTCAAAATGTATCTAAATAATAAAGTTCTTAAGTAGGTACCTACTTGTGTTTTCCATTTTGAAAATATTCTAACCAAATAAACCTTCTTTTGGATATGTAATCTGTGGGTAACCAGTATGGTATATCTATGGGCTAACCTCAATACAACATGTTTTTCATATTAATTTTAAAACGTTATAGCAACAGTTTTACATATTGGATTTAATTGAACGAACGAACGACTCTCTAAACCTTCCCGGCAATAATCAGAACAGAATGCTATTTTCAGCGAAACCGGTTCAGTAATTTTCTAGAAAATTCATGACAGACGGACAAACATTCATTTTTATATATAGAGATTGGGTTAAGGCATAATAAATTTATATTAATTGGTCTTTATCTAAAATGTTTTTTTAACGTTTTGAAAAAGTAGGTCAGTTTTAAAAAAAAATAATTGCTTTCATTTTCAACTTGGGAGTTACGATTTATGTTTTGATCAATAATTATTTCTAGGTATTTTATTAATTGTACTTGTATCAATTTTAGACAGTTGCAAGGAACTTCTTGGTTCACGTTTAAAAGTTTATTATGATATTTTTTTTATGTTTCGGTTTCCATTTGGGTAATCTGTCTGTTTGTCGTGGATTTTAAATTAAATGTATTTAACAATTATTTTTATAAACAATAATTATTAGCCTGAAACACTCATCCAAATTGAAAAAACCTTCCGAGCAAAGATAAATGTCGCCGGCAGGACTCGAACCCACACCCTTCTAATATCCGGTCAGATGCTCTACCATTGAGCTACGTCGGCTTATCGCAAACCCGCCAAGTTAATCAATATATACTAGTGTTTCATTCAATAATTACGGTTTTTATTATATTTCACCTGTAAACAACTTACTTTATTAGTATGAGGAAGGCTTGTAACGGCTAAATCCCTCAATAGGTGGCGTTGAGACAAATTATGTCTTCATTTTTATTGGTGAAAAATGTTTTGACTTGTCAAATATTTATTAATTGATAAACTAAAGTTTTTAAGACAAGATTTTTGTGCATAGCGCAAAGGGTAACAATTATTTTTATAAACAATAATTATTAGCCTGAAACACTCATCCAAATTGAAAAAACCTTCCGAGCAAAGATTAGAAGGGTGTGGGTTCGAGTCCTGTCGGCGACATTTATCTATGCACAAAAATCTTGTCTTAAAAACTTTAGTTTATCAATTAATAAATGTATTTAGTTTTTGTTTCATTTAATGTTATAAATACATAATGTTTTATGTAGGTACCTGCACACCGATTTGTCATCATTTCGGACAATGCTGAACGCTATCAAATTGCACCATGTTTTTAATTGATGGCTATATTGCTTTTTCCTTTCCTAGAAATTCAAGCACTTTGTTTCTAGTTTTGTATTACAGTTGCAACTGTTATTACTCCATTGTCTATCGTTGATAATTATTATAGTCGTATTCATATTTTTATGTCTCTCGTCAAATTTTTATTTTTCATTTAGTATTCTTGTGATGCAAATTTAGTTAATCATTGTAGAAAATAATATTAACATAACCTAAACGGAAACATGAAAACGGAAAAAAAACGACAGAAAATAAAAAGATTTCAGTCGCATCTGGGACTCGAACCCAGGACCTAATGAGACCAGTTCAATTTATGTCATCTTCATCGAAATCATATCTCAAATTCAAGATTTCTCAATATTATTCTCCATTTTTTATCCCATATTTATAATATGTGTTTTCATGTTTCATTTAGGTTATGTTAATATTATTTTCTACAATGATTAAATATTAAAATGAGGTTTTTAAATGTCAATAAAAATAATTAATAATTAAAAATTCAAATTTAGTTATTTATAATTAGGTCTTTTTTACATAATTTGTTTTCATATTATGGTTATAATAATACTAATTCAATTTTTATTCTGGACTACAAGCAGGGCTTGTGCAACGCGATGTAGTCAATAAAGCAAGAAAGGAAGAATATAAGTCTACATTATACAACAAATAATATATTTGCGGTACGTTCTAGAGTGATAGATACTCTCAGTGTCGTCCTATTGATAAACTTCCATTCAGAATCTAAACGTTGCTCGGAATGGCCTTTGCCGTGTTTGGTTTTGGTGACTCTCTCTCACTGGCCCCAGACGGCTGAGAACAGCCGAGACTCTTATGCGATATAAACATTAACCGCCCTACCTAATAATTTTCTGAAAAATAAGCAAAAAATAATCACTTTTTTGGTCTAGATTTTGAATACAATGTTAGTCGTACTCATACCTGATAATATTTTGTCAAACAAGCGACCGCACGCTTCGCCTTTCCCTGAAGAACTACTTGTTTAGACTTGATGTCCCGTGTTGTTGGGACGCGCACGTGGTCATTACGGTTTGTAGTTATGAGATATGTTATTTTTTTCTCAAGCGCGTACGTGATACGGGATAGCGCAGAATGGTACAATCAAAGTTTGCGTATCACGTACGTTCATAGGCATAGGGCGGTTAAAAAAATATATGTATTCCAAGAAACTGGGCGTCTTGTATAGGGCTAGCAGATTCTTCATTAGTGATCAACTGCTAATCCTATACACATCTCAAGTACGTTCAACAATTGAATTCGGAAGTCACAACTGCTCGATAGACCTGGTTGATTCTGTGCAAAGGAAGGCGGTTCGTCTGATTGACAATCCGTTGTTAACAGACCGACTGCCATCTCTGATGCACAGCCATTATTATTATGTGTATATTAATAAAGTTGTGAATGCAAAGTAATTTTTAATTAATTTACCAATAACTTTAGTTTTCCCCTTCTGGTCGCCCGCAAAGCTGAATGTTTGGAGTCCGTTGAACGTTTTTTAAATCGAAACAATTGACATGATGTCATCACGCGAATTAAAGAATTGACCAATTGAAGGACTTGTGGACCTAAAATAAATTAGGCTGGTGGACCTTCCTCTGGACACTTGACCCAAGCAATGAAAAACTGGCACTTTTGAGGCCTCCAAGGTGAAGTGGCAAAGATTACCGAGTTAAATTACGGAGATTGATCTCATTGTTGCAACGTTCGATTACTTTTTATAGCGCCATTTTCGTGGGAAAATCACCTCAACGGGGCTTTATTTATGAACATTTTGGGTTCCTATGCAATAATACTATTTTTTCTGCGAAATTCGTAATTTTCTACGCAAATTTTGCAATTTTCACGCGAGGAACGCGGAATTCGTAATTTTCGCGCGATATTCCGTTATTTTAATATAAGAAAATAAGATCATAACTAACTAACCATCACGCCGTTTCCCCGCAGGGGTAGGCAGAGAGGACGGACCGCCAAACAACTCGATCTTGGCATACACGTCTTGCTTCATTCACATTCATACTACATCGTTTCATACATTCTCTTCTATTATTCCTAAATATTTCTTTATCTATGTTTTTGACAGGCTAGAATAGCCATTAAACGATATGCAGCTAATTTTAGGTCAAAGATGACGCGTACTGTTTTATTTGTTAAATACGAAATACAAAAATAAAACTATTTAAAAAACGTAAACACCACTTTTGTTGCAAAATATCACTACTTTTGCTTAAAATAATACCACTTTTCCTATTTCCACGTACAGTCTTCAGATCCCTCATTATAAGGTATTAGATCTTCCATTAATAATAATAATAATAATAATGTTTTTTATAACATAATAACAAATAATGATATCCTCGCTGAGATTTCCCGTGCTGAGGATTTCATTTACAAAATATTAAATTACATTACATTAAATTGATGTGCCTGATGAAAAAAAATAATAATTGTAAGGTGAGTGAGGTGTTTTAAGTGCAGTTGGGTGGTTTCGGTGTTAGTCTGTATTTGATGTTAATATATTTTCTATTTCAGATCTCCCTGTGTAACATATCCGGCGTTTTATTTGATTTTTAAATTTATTATTATTGTGATTTTTAAAGTATGGTGGGATTTTGTTATAGAGTTTAGTAAAATAGTATTAGAAGTTTTTTTTGTCCATATGTTGTGTTTGTGGTTTCTTGTTGTATGTGTTTTCGACTCTCAGATCTGGTGTTTCTAATATGTGTGATTGTTAATATGATTTTTTTTATTACAAAATATTTGTAACTTTGACAATTTCGAAATTTGTTTTGTTGTATTTATGAATGTAAAGTAGTATTGTAATCTTAGAATTTGCATCGCACACTCATTACAATAATTTTCCGATCAATAATAATAAAAAAATATACATAAAATATTCAGCAGTGCCTGGATTTGATTAGGTGGGTTCTCTTTACTTTCTCCTTCGTCTCCCTGTTTACTTCGACATTCTCCTAATTTGCCCCAGAAAAAAAAACTTTAGCAATTCGTTTTCTCAAATAATAATAATAGTTCTTTATTCCAGAAGGTATGCAGGGGTAGTGCAATGAAAAACGTTCCATAAGTGATAATAATACTATCAAATAAATAATAATAGGTATGTAAAATAAGAGGAAGAAAAATATTGAAAAAGATTACCCAGTAAAACATGCGAAATAAGTTCATTCGATAAGAGAAAAAATTTTAACAAGTTTATGGTGGATATTTGACGGTCTCACATCATCTCCAAAGGGCCATCAAGGGAGACTCCATCCATGCATCCGTGGCAGTAATGATGGTATTCTTGGATCGGCGTACTCCGCACCATAGGCTTCCCGTGTGGTGGCGGAGAAGTGCCCTGAATGAGTGCACTCATCATTCCAGGAACATTTCTGTAGCGCTGCAGTATCTCGGTAGAACAAATAAACAAACAATGAATTTCAGTATATACATTCTAGTAATAAGGCAACGGTTTCGGTCGTGAATATTATTTAAATTTGAATTTATTATTCAGTGTTTTCATATGAATTATTCCTCTATTCTCATTTTACGCTATGAATCGTAATTTAGTATCATTATTAGAATATCTTTTTCGTCGACGTATAAGTTTATTGAGATTGTAAAACCATAACCCAAATATTCTCACCGGGGTGGTACTTGCGGTATCAAAAATACAAGTAATAATAATAATAATAATAAATGTTTATTCCGGTATGTGGGGAGGTTAGTGCAGTCCCACACATTCCATATAAAATATACATGCAATAGTTATAAAAAATATACAAAATTTGTACACATTTGAGTTTAAAAAAAAAAGTAAAATGATTATAAGACAGTAGTATAAGGTGATACATCACACATAAAACAAAAATTAAAAATAAGTAAAATAATAAGAAATTAACTAAATAAGATTAAAATAAATCCTTTAAGGTGCTGCGGCATTTATATTGTGAGGGGACAATATATTTGTCCAGTATGCGTCGATGCTGGAGGCTGGACTGAGGCGGGCTTCCATGATGAGGATATTCCTGGAGCTGTTTATTCTTTCCCTCATTCCAGCCACCCTGGATCTTATAAGGGCTGCAAAACCGGAAACTCGCCCCTCCGTGAACATACTGGAAGCACTGCAGTATCTGGGGAGGCCAAACATTATGCGGAAGGCGTTATTATACTGTACACGAAGTCTTTCCATACTACTCTTTTTGTAGTTTGCCCAGAGTTCGCAGGTGTACAACGTTGCGCAGAAGGCAAGGAATAGAGTCCTTTTCACAGCGGTACTACAAAGGCGAAATTTTCTACTGAGCATATTCGATTTTACGCTGAGAGCTCGTCTTTGCCTATCAATGCTATCAATCAAGTATAAAAGTCTACTTGGTATTAAAAGCAGACTAACGATGGGGCGGCTGTGAAACGAATATTTCTTTTAGTATGTACTCTGATGGGTAGCTAATTTTATTTTATTAACTAGAAGATTGTTTGAAGACGCATCATTTCATGGCTTCCAAATATTCGTGCAGTTTCGCAGAGTTGTACCAAGCGATGAGGGGGCGCCGCAGAAACTAGTTAATAATAATAATATTTATTTATTTGAAACACACATTATTTAACAACTGCTCAACTATGAACAAATCCCGTTTTAGGACAGTCAAATTGAGAAGTTTAGTTCATATTAAGTGTCATTATACAAAAATAGAAGGGAAAAAAGCTAGTATTGACATAGTATGGTAATATAATATATCTAGAAAAAAGTATAATAATTAAGTATAAACAGATTATGTATATGTGTTTGATAGGTACAAAATTCTTGAAGGAATTCAGCTTTAAGCCTACAATAATAATTTATACCATTTCATATTTTGTATGTACACCCGCCAACAAACAACTCATCACAATATTTCAAAGCATTACGTGGTCAGTGTTTCTTTTTTAAATTAACGCCATCTGTAAGCGCGTAGAGTTATAATCATATTTCGAATCCCCCTTTTCTTTACAGTAACTCCACACTAGCGGTGGGAGAAGCGGCTCGGTTTAGTGAGCCGGATCACTAAATGAGCTCTCTGTAAAGACAATCCACATGAAAACTGGACGAAAAAAGTATCGTGTAAGAGCGTCTTAAGGACATCATTAGGAGGGCCAAGGGAGCTAAGGAGAGGGCATGGTGCGGGGTGACGCGAACCGTCGTTCAATCGAGCTGGATCAGCGAACCTGTAGTGAGTGATCCGGATCATCGAGCCGCTTCGCCCACCACTACTCCACACATGAGGCCCTGATGGAAATAATTTCCCTCGAGCCCTATATCATATTTGGGGATGCTGTGTCGAGGGTCTTTTAGAGGATAGGAAAGAGTGAACCTGTGTTTTGAAGAGACCCATGTTGTAGGAGGGAGGAAACACAGATGCCGGCAGATCATTCCACACCTGATTTCTTGAAAACAAGAAGGAGTCGTAAAAGTGACCCGTTCTCATGTGATATATGTCAACCGTGTATAAATGTTGGGCGCGCGTTTGGGGTGTTTCCCGACTGTGCACCGGTGCCGAAGGAATCAATTACGCTAGTTCCTCAGAGCAGCTTTCATTCAAATACAGGTAGAACAAGGACAGCATTCCCACATGACGTCTGTGCTCCAAAGATTGCAATCCGTTTGTTAAGATAGGCGAATCTATCAAACGGACCGCTCGTTTCTGCACAGAGTGAAGGGTTTTTTTTCAGATATTTTGGGGCTCCTGACCAGAGGTGGCTGCCAAATTATACAGTGAGGCCGCACTTGCGATTTGTACAGGGTCAGCAGTTGTATTTGCGTGGTCTGTACAGTACGCCCAGCTTCTGAGAGGCTAACTTTACTCATACCAGGGTTTCACCAAACATATCAATGGAGGGCTTGTTGGGAAGATTGTTTCCATTGAAGGAATACTAATACTCCCATAATTGGGATACGTCACCTCGGTTTTCCATTGCCGCCTGCCTTTCACTAAATTTTATCATGTTTATTTTAAATCATTTCTTATTTTTCTTGCAGATAACACACAATGGGGGTCGCCTGGTGTATTTTTATCTTTGAAATAAACTGATAAGAGAACAATTCACGCAAGAAAGTGTGATAGCAAACATAGGTTTGCAATAATTCTCTCAAACAGTCGCTTGGCACACAAACCTAGCATACGCCTGGTTTGCAAAATTCTTGTTTAATCTTTCAAAAACCATTTCTCAGCAGGAGTGGGCAGGGAAGTTGAAACACCGCCTCAGTCATTAACATGATCAAATTAGATATTCGTAAAAAACTCTCCAAAATGTAACCATAATCCCGAAATAGTATGTATAATATTACACTGCTGTTTTTTTTTATTTTGATGAAATAAATGGCTAAATTACTGAAGAGTGATGTTTATCTTATAATGGTGATACCACATTATTATTATAACAATATTTAAAATGATAATAACAATAATTTTAATAATATTAATTATAATTATAGCGACAATAATTATAATAACAATAATTATAATAACAATTATAATTATAATGAAAATAATTATAATAACAATAATAATTATAATTATACTGACAATAATTATAATAATAATAATAATTATAATAACAATAATTATAATAACAATTATAATTATAATGACAATAATTATAATAACAATAATTATTATAATTATACTGACAATAATTATGATAACAATAATAATTATAATGACAATAATTATAATAACAATAATAATAATAAATATAATGACAATAATTATAATAACAATAATAATTATAATTATAAGGACAATAATTATAATGACAATAATTATAGTAACAATAATTATAGTAATTATAGTGACAATAATTATAATAATTATAATGACAATAATTATAGTAACAATAATTATAATAATTGTAGTGGCAATAATTATAATAATTACAGCGACAATAATTATAATATAATTATTATAATAGCAATAATTTTAATATAATTATTATAATAACAATAATAATAATTACAATAATTATAAAAACTATAATTATAATAACAATAATTATAATAGTAATAATAATAACAACAACAACATAAAATTAACAAGCATCCAGTTATCGGTGGCTGCCGGATTTGTGTGCCCGGGTGGTTGGCAAGTCCGGAGATGACACGGAGTTGGACAACAGCAGAATTTATCTGCCTCTGCAAGTTCTACCTTTCCCACCCGTTAAAGTAGAATTTTGGTGATGAAACTTTTCACACTTGATGTTCAAAATAAGAGGACAATTACTAGATAGGGGTAGGGGTAGGGCTAGGGGTAACACATCACAATCTCAAAACTTAGAAAACCCTGGGCAACGCCGGGTGCTTCAGCTAGCATATATATAAAGAAGCGTGTCCCGGGGGTGTTTGTTTCGTATACAAATCTATAGTTTTATTCCGAGCTTGATGAAAAATTTCACACTTGACCTTTAATACAAGAGGAAGGTCCACTGTATACACCCCATCCTCCTTTCCTATCCATTAAAGCAGAATTTTGGTGATGAATCTTTAACACTTTCAAAATAAGCGGAAAATTACTGGGCAGTGTAGGGGGGGGGGGGTTAACACATCACAACTTCAAAACTTTACTCCAAACCATTCATAACCCCGGATTCTGATAGCTATTATATTATACTAGTATACTTCTTTAAAAAAATTATCGCTTAACACTTCGATTTAATCTTATAATTTGTAATTATTCTACAAGAGTTTGATCGCTAGTTTGGAGAACCGTTAACCTTTAAAATTAAAACATCGTCAAACATTTAACCTTTAGTTGCCGCTTGCAAATTAATAACCCGTCATTTATTTTTTTATAGCGTTAGTCAGATCTCATAACTTGTAAATAACGTATGTACATATAGCTAATGCTTAATGATGGTTCACCTTTTTTATTATCACAGGGTGATGGCAGAGAACGCGTATAGAATAAAATCACTGATTAATAATGATCACGGCGGATAATAATATTAGTATTGTTTCTACGAATTTGAATTTGTAATTAGTCTTGATTTGTAAATAGTGTTCGCAATTTACTTGTTGTAGTTAATTATTGCATATTTTACATTAATTAATTTAATTTTATGAATGTGTTAACACAACGTACGTGATCAATCAATCATCGTTATCTTGAGATAATTTCTTTGCTAGTTTATAATCATTTGGGAGTTTCGATTTTTCACTTTCGAGACTATTGTTATCACAGAGTATTCTATATCTACACCCTCTGGCGTGCATTGGTCTATGACCAAATGTAGGCTGTGTGTAGTTTTTTCTAAGTTTGGATATGAATTGTGCTTTGAATATTTGAAAACGCCCACTTTTCAGTGCACTCTTACAGGGCACTTCTCCGCCACCGCATGGGAAGCCTATCGTGCAGAGTACGCCGATCCAAGAATACCGTCATTACTGCCACGGCTGCATGGATGGAGTCTCCCTTGATGGCATTTTGGAGACGGGAAACCATAAAATATTCACCATAAATTGTTGATTTTTCTTTTATCTCTTAGTGAATGAACGTATTTTGCTTATTTTTCTCAGTAATCTTTTTCTTTTCTTTTTTCTTCCTCTTATTTTACGTACCCATTGTTATTGTTTTCTTTGTATTATGTACACTTATGGAACTTATTGCATTGCACTACCCCTGCATACCTTCTGGAGTAAAGAACTACTATTATTATATTAGTAAATAGTGTAAATTTGTCTCTTTTAAACCCACGCTTTTCAGTGTCACTTAATGTGAACACAATAACAATTTAATTATTTATTAGAATAAATACGGACTAACACCACTCAGCTGCACTTAAAACACGTCATCTTAGAATTATTTTTATTTTTTTCATCAAGCACATCAATTTAATATAATGTAATTTAATATTTTGTAAATGAAATCCTCATCACGGGAAATCCCAGTGAGGATATCTTTATTTGTTATTAAAAAAATAAGATAATAAAACATTATTAAATTATAAAAAATAAAATAACTTTGTTTTAATTCCACTTTATTATTTTTTCATCCAACCGGTTTCGATTCAACCTGAACCTTCCTCAGGGGTGAATACACAATATATTGACCCTATAAATAAATATATATTCACCCCTGAGGAAGGTTCAGGTTGAATCGAAACCGGTTGGATGATAAAATAATAAAGTGGAATTAAAACAAAGTTATTTTATTTTTTATAATTATGTATTCCCACAAAGTGTTTGCTACATGTAAAGATTCATTATTAAATCATTAACCTCAACACAGGCTTGTCCTAGTGAAGTTAAAAATTATTATTATTATTGTACATTGCAGTCATGGGGTTAAAACGGTAATATATAATGTGCTATATCGGGAAATGACAGCGTCATTAATGATGACGTATAATGAATGATTCATAATTATCGATTTAACATGTTCATTTCTGGGACCAACACGTATGCAATTTTTTCTAAAAATTATTCTTATCGTAAAAAATATTTAATTAGGTACATCGTAAGATTGCGTTTGAATACCTGCAACGTTGTATCTTTGATATACCTTAATGTGGTTTTAAGAGTTGTTTAATTTATTATCAATTATTATTTATCTGTTTCTTTTAAATAATGATATATATCTATCTATATATATCTACGTAATTTAGGTAATTATCTACATTTTTAAAGATTTTTCATTCACAAGTGGACGGATCACGTTGGAAATTCAGAATTAATCTTGAAATCATCAAATAATGTTTTTTTTTCACGGAGGCGCACAATAATAAGTGTTGCGGGTACAGAACTCGGAGTCCAAATTATTTATTTTTTGTTATTATTTATTACATTTGGTAAATAACTTTATATAGCTTATAACCTAATTGTGTCGGAGGTGTTCACTTCTCCCGCAATGTTTTTGACGTGGCCATTTGCTAAATATACTTGTTTTATTGCACTTGCCCAAACTATGTTTTATTGTAAGGGAGTTGGGTTATACGAAAAATAAATGTTATACCGCTGTTCACAAATAACCCGACTCCCTACCTTTGTTCAATGTATACTGTACGGTCTGTGGGAAATGTGTTCTCTACGACCGCTGGAAATGTGAATGACTAAATAAAAATATCAGAGCGGGACGACGGTGTGGGAGAGACGGGAGTACTGGTCCGTCGGACAAGCGCAAAACGCTGTAGCTCTGCGAGTCGCGAATCCCAAACGTCGCCCAGGCGACTTTAAATAGCTTGCGAATACCAAAATTAGTCTATTAGCCTGCAACCGCCCGCTTGACAAGAACCTCTGCTTCCTTGACCGCCCCGCCCCGCTCCGATTTCTGCTCTACTCGCCTCGTTTCTCTCTGACCATCGCCTCACCTGGACCATCGGACTACCGCCTCTCACTGGACCCAGACCAAGCTTCGTCACACGGACACGACCCCGAATTCTACTAATAATTCTGCATAAATTGGGTTTTTGTGTAGAATTATATTTGTGTAGAATTATATTTGTGTAGAATTATATTTGTGTATGTTGCAAATCTTATAAAAGTCGGAGTGTCTTTCCACCCTTTGCAAGGAATCGACACAGGTTGTGTTTTCTCCCCAAGGAATCGACACAGGTTGTGTTTTCTCCCCTTCCAGCCCTCTCCGTAGATGTGTGCCTTACCTCTGGTACACTAATAAAAAATACACAATTCTGAAAAAAATTGAAAATGTTTAAACAACTTAGAATAATTAAAATGTGTACAAGACTATTATGTCTTGACATTCGATATTAGTTTAAAGCTAGGCAGATTGCCAGTTCGAAGGAACCAAATGCTCCCGTTATACGTCGTGTATTATTCTCTAATTATTGTTTTTCTTCTTACTAAGTGTGTTATTGATATGTACGAATGGTTTTAAGTGACGTTATTTTTTTAAATAATAGTACCTTGCTTATTTATGTGTTATTTATTTATTTCAACGTCGGTAACAGTTTTTGTATCATATCCGATGCATGAATGCAACACATCGGTATTCTTGTAATTTTTGATGTTGTGTTGAAACGACATCAACTTAATATAATAGTTCTTTCGCGTTACCGTGTTTTGAATACTTTTTTATTAGTTTTTAGGTAGGTAGCTTATTATTTTCTCTACATATCATTATAATCTGTGTAAAACCCCAAATTGGCGTATTTTGATTTTTTTCCACCGTTCCATGCACTCATATTATATTATATTATTCTCTTGTATATTATGTATCATGTAGATCAGGCTATTGCTATTTTTATTTTTTTTTAAAAGTATTATCTACAAATTAAAAACCTCTCCCTTTATAACTGGTGTGCGTCATGCACTTATACATTATTATACATACATACGAGTATATATCATAAATATGTTACACTTATATACCTACTATGTATAATGTTCTTTTTTTTGTTAACTTAAAACATTTTTTTTCTTTACACAAAATCATTTAAATGTAAAAATATGTAAAATCCCATCGGGGCGTTAAAAAATTAATGAATAAATAAAATAGATAAAAAAACCCACAAAATACGCTATTTTGCATTAACTTAATTTATTGCTTCGGTATAACCGTGGCGTCTTTATATCCCATACCACTGTAACCGGGTCCCACTGTAAATCTGATACAACAATGATTAACTTACATAAAGGTAGCCCCGAATTCGTGAATGCCCTATTGACTTGATTCCGGCTTGGCTTCACCGCTTATAATGCTAAAAATAGACAGTAAGGCTTAATTGGACAACTGGCTTGATCCAGTTCATGATAACCATGGAAATGCGGAAACAAAAAGTCGAATATAAAAATGATCAACTTTCAATTCGGACCGTGGCTCTAAATTCTAAATGAAACCGGAGCAAACTTTGTCATGGAATAATGACCTTTAAAATAATAGTGGGATCTCTTTATTGTATTATTTGATTAGCGTTAATTTAGTATGACAAGTCCAGATAAGATACTTGTAGCTGGCGATAGGTTTAAATTATTTTAAATGATAAACTAATGTTTATAAGACAAGATTTTTTATGCATAGCATTGCCGAAAATAGAAGAGTAAGCAATACTAGTTCCGAATAGTCTGAATATTCTTTCTCGAGCGCCGATTTGGGACTCGAACCCGCGACCTTTCGTTCGCGGGTTCGTGTCCCGTCGGCAGCATGTATTTTTTCTCGGAAGATTATTCAATTTGTATGATTTTTCAGCTTAATAATTATTGCTAATAATAATTTGATAGGTTTAAAAGTAATTTCTGTTATAAAATATATTGAATCCGACTAGTTTTGGACACAGGCGATAAGGGCAATATAACAAGTATGACATTAAACATGCAGATCGTTAATTAGGTTTTAAAATTAATAATAAAATATCAAGAAAGCAGAAGACACTCCAAACAGAATCAAAACATGGGTAGACTATCGCTCACTCACACTTAATGCTAATAAAACCAAATTCATCACTTTGAAAATAAACAATGATAAAAATTCAGAAACAAACCTTAACTTGAAAATTCACAGCTCACCACGTTTAAATGGTGAGTGTAATTGTCTATCATTGGAAAATATTAACTACATAACTATCTAGGCGTAGAAATTCACAAAAATTTAAAGTGGACTGACCACATTATTTATTTAAATAACAAAATTTAAAAAATTAACTTGTTTAAAACAATCAGGAATGTCCTCAGTACAAAAGATTTAATTGTCCCATCTCCCTTGTTTCTATTATCTATGATTTGGCAATCACACCAGCAGCCATGCTGGCAGTATCATAGCGAGACAGAAAAACTTTCGATCTGATTGGAAATGAGACAAAGGTAGGCGACATTACTGTCAGTCTCCACAGGCCACACTGATGTGGGACGTGGGACCAAGCAGTAGCTACAGTGTGTTTTTTTAAGTAATGGCACTGTTCAGTTGCATGCAATACTTTCGCTACACGATTAATAAAAATGTATTTAAAACAATCTAAAGCACGATAGAAACAGCCAGAGTAAAGTTAGCCTCGCAGAAGCTGGGCGTATTGTACAGAGCTCGCAGATACTTTAATAGTACACAACTGCTGACCCTGTACAAATCGCAAGTGCGCCTCACTGTAGAATTTGGTCGGGAGCCCTTAAATATCTGAAAAAAAACCCTCGATTCTGTGCAGAAACGGGCGGTCTGTTTGTCACCTGTCTTAACAAACGACTGCAATCTTTGGAGCACAGACGTCAGGTGCGAATCCTGTCCTTGTTCTACCGGTATTTTAATGGAAAATGCTCAGTGGGAACTAGAGTCATTGATTCCTTCGGCGCCGATGCACAGTGGGGAAACATGCCAAACGCGCACCCAATATTTGCACACGGTTGACATTTGTCACATGAGAACAGGTCGCTTCTACGACCCGTTCTTGTGTTTAGTAGCTCGGCTGTGGAATGGTCTGCCGGCCTCTGTGTTTTCCCCCTCCTGCAACATGGGTCTCTTCAAGATCCGATTTCACTCCTTCCTCTAAACGACCCTCTACACTGCATCCCCATATAGGCCTTGAGGGAAATTATTTCCCTCAGAGACTCCTGTGTGGAGTTACTGTAAAAAAAACTGCGGTCTTTGTACAATTCGAACGTTGTCATTGAAAACGATTTTGTATTCTTGCGCGATGCGATCACATAGGTACCGAAATATTGTCTTTCTTGTAAATAATTATTATAATTGGATGATTTGTATAGCGCCATTTTTGTAAAATAAAACACCCCAAGGGCGCTCTAAAGTATGCTTCTTTGCCTACAGTAATGTTTATCGGTATTAAATACGTTTAAATTTTAATAAACATTTCATAGCTCATGATAGAAAAGACAGAGTGAAAAATGGCTTTTTGATTTTGAAATTTCAGACTGAAAACCGTTCAGGGAAAAAAATGCTGTCATAGATCAGTGATGCATAACCTTTTTGGCCGGACGGCCAATTTATCAATTAATATGATTTTTTAATTAAAAAACCTTTAAATGCCTCAATATTTCGTTCGCTGCTGAACACGCATGCGCATGGAGTATTGCCACTTGACAAAAGTTGCCAGTGGTTTAATTCCATAATCACAATTCCTACATTAATCTGGATATTTGAAAATCTTCCTTGTTTTTATAATATTTTCTGTCATCGTGCTTTTTCCCACAAATAAGTTTATTCTTTATTGTTTATTAACCGTACATATTGATACAAATTGCACGAAACGGATCAATTTACTAACAACTAGCGGTAAATTAATAAATTCGGCCGAATCTAGATTAAATTATTGGTGAAAGATATTTAATATAAAACTTTCACCAATTTCATTTTAACGATGTTTTAATAATCTGAAAGTTTTCAACAAAGTGAGATATTTTTAAAAAATGCGTGTCTAATGACTTGACCGAAATACAGAAGAAGATATTTTAATAATTCTATCTGTACAATAATTTTATTTTACTTAACGGCGGTACTCCATACGTAACGTCCGAACTCTTGTAAAAGTTTTACGATTTTAGAGGTTTAATCGAATATGCCGAGTTACACATCGGCACTTAGTATGAACTAAGGTTGTCTATTTGACTTTCCTTAAACGGCCATCTTCCTTGTTGGATGGTTTAAGTTTTCTTACATCTGTAAAATAATGTCTGTATTAAATAATTTTAAAAAAATTGCGAAAAAAATATTCTCAATTTCAGATCGGCCATCCTAACTCCAGTGAAAAAAATATTATGGGTTTAAAAATATATATTCATATATTGTAGATCAGCAAACCACGATTCTAAATATATAACTTTCATTATTTATAATTATAATACGTAGAATTTATAAATAGCTATTTAAAAGTGAATAAAAAATCATCTTATCAAAACACCTTGTTATGTTGACATCATTGCTTAAATCCAAATTAAATCTTAATTTGGACTTTAAGCTCTTTAATTGTTGTTTAATATAAAAATGTATTTTTTTATTAATAACAGAAATTAAAGTATTCGTGTCAAACCAATTTCAACGTGGATATTTTGATAATGTTAATGCTCAATACTATTATTATTCTTCGAGTTGAAGTTTCTAAAAGGGTACATAATGTTATAACTGATGTTTAGTTATGGTTTACTATGAATAGAATATAAATGTATGTACGGTAAAGCTCAACCTTGTTTTGACATTTGACATTCTAACTTCAAACCGACCGGGCATAGATTTGAAGCGTTTTGGCGTATGAAACTTTTAAAAACTATTTTGTCTATTAAAACTAACTTTAGAAAAATACAAAATATACTGGTATTTAAGTTTGAACCTTATTATTGATAAAAAAAGACAAAAAGGGAGTAGTGGAGTTCCTTATTATACGTTTTTAAATGGAAGGCAAGAATGTGGGCCCAGTACATCCAAAGCTCTGTCCCCAAATTCAGCAGCATTCGTACGAGAGGGTTCAACCGGTCTGTTCGACGCATCAGACTTGGCCGACCTGAGCGTGAGTTGCCTCTGAGTAAGATTGTCCCTAACGCAGAGATCAGTTAAGTATGATGGTACCAGCCCGTTCAGTGCCTTATATACCATAAGACAAATTTAAAAGTGAACGCTTTCTGTGACTGTGCCAGTGTAGGCAATCACGTTGAAGGGGAGTGATGTGGCAGTATTTGGTGACACCGCACACTAGACGACCTGCTGTGTTGAATACTCCTTGCAGTCTGTTTAAATGTACATCAGGCAGAGCAGCATACAAACTATTGCAGTAGTCCAATTTAGTCAGAGCATTTAACAGAATCTGTTGAGGGACATCTTCTTACGGATTTCAATTGTCTTGGAAAAAATACACTGGACTGTGATAACCTGACAATGTTTAAAAATCTCCTACTACCATCAAAGATTTGCTTCAAATTCCTGTAATTCATACTACTATACAAAGCGCACCTGTGAAAGTGAAACAACACAAAACTGCGCTATATAAATGCTTTGTTATTATTATTATACTTTTGGGCAACGGAATTTTAAGTACTTTGCCATAAGAATTTACAACATTCTTCCGGTTAGCATAAAAAAATCTGATTCACAAAAAATATTCAAACATAATGTAAAAATTGGATTAAAAATAATGATAGGGCATTTACCCGTGCACTCATCCAAATTCGAAATTATTGATTCAACAATTTACGAAGCATATCTTATAAGTGTATATTCATAGGTATTTTAAAATTATAAAATAATTTGCAAAATTACTGCCTCAACACAGGCTAGCCTAGTGAGGCGGGTTATGTGAAACTTCAACTATAACTGTTATGCTCATAAACCACTTTACACTTACATTATTATATTATACATGTCTTTTAGTTATAGTTAAATTTAATTACAATAAATATATTATTTTTATTATTATTATTATTATTATTATTAAGCCGACAAATATTACGATGTTCATTTTAAGTTATTTAACGAGTATAAATTATTAAAACATGAAAATCGATAGAAATAATATAATATGTATAATATCAATTGGGGTAAATAATAGATTTAGAAATACAGTTTTGTTATATTTATAATACATTATAATGTAATTTACTGTGAATTTAGTCATTAGAGTGGAGGACCGTTATTAACCTGTTAACCGAGCGTGACGTGTTTATACGTCAAATATAAGCAGTATCGAGTACGGGTAGTATGTTGTACCCTCAAACGGACGGGACTTAGTTTTACGTTTTACGAATGTGTGCGTCATCTGTACATGCATCGACATGAATTTAAGAGGAACGGCTGCGCGGCCTGTTTCATACAAAACTTAATTTTGGATTTGAAGGCAATCCCCCGGCTAACAGGTTAATAGATATGTATGTACCTGGATGCTTATTAATCAGCGTAATTTGTAATCTACTAACGTTGAACACAGCGTATATAAATACCTAAAAGGAGACAGATTTAGACTACATACCTATTAACCTGTCTATACGATATAGGGACAAATTGTATCACTCTGGACATTTTTTGGTAAACATTTTTTTTCTTCAGATTTTAAACAATTTAGTATGTAAGTTTATGTTTTTGGAAGCTCAGATAAATGCGCATTTTCCTTTTTTTATACGTACATAATACAACACATTTTTTTTATAGATTAACTTATTTCTTAGTTGCATTAGAATGTGGTATTATCGGATGGGGCAGTGGTAATGATACTATTCTTAATTTACTCATTAGAACACAAAAATCTACCATGAAGATTATACTAAGTACCTGTAAGGACCTAGTGAATGAAGAAATCTTCATCCCACTTAACATTATGTCAATAAAACAATTATACCCTAAAACAATACTACTTTACATTCATAAATACAAAAAAATATATAACAACAATCACACATATTAGAAACACTAGATCTCACAGTCAAAAACACATACAACAAGGAACCACAAACACAACATTTGGATAAAAAAAATTCTTATACTATGGTACTAAACTCTACAACAAAATCCCACTATCCTTTAATCACAACAACCATAATAAATTTAAAAATCAAATAAAACACTGGATGTGTTAAATAGGTAGATCTAAAATAGAAAACAGACTAACACCGGAACCACTCAACTGCACCTAAAACACCTCACCCAATAATTATTTTTATTTTTTTTCATCAATTTAATATAATGTAATTTAATATTTTGTAAATGAAATCCTCAGTACGGAAAATCCCAGTGAGGATATCATTATTTGTTATTGTGTTATAAAAAAATAAGATAATAAAACTTTATTATTATTATTAACCAGTGAAGTTTCCTCTATTTAATAATATGAAAATATGAAAATTTGTAAATGATACAACAGTAAGAAATGAAAAAAAATATGAAAATTTTTGTAAGCGAAATTGAAAAGAAAAGACCATAATGAAAATAAATGATCCAGTTCCTAAGCAATACCAATTACAACAAATTAAAAACATATTAAATAAAATACATTTTAAATCTAACAATATAAAAAATAATATAACACGCAGTAGCGCGGGGGAGGGGGGGGTGGGGGGGTGTTTGGTTTAGTTAATTTTTGAGTGTGGGATGTGGCATACTTAATTTGGTTACTTATGCTTTTACCGCAAATTATATTTGATTACTTTGTTGTCTAGAAGAACAGTACACGTACGAGTATGTATGTATAATACAATTCGCTACATGACACTGCTCCTCAACTCAAACACGAAAAATCTTTCTATATTGAGTTTGGTAGTTAAAAAAAAGTTCCTCTGGACGTTTTTTTTTTACCGTAACTCCACACAGGAGGCCCTGGGGGAAATAATTTCCCTCGAGGCCTATATCTTGGAGATGCTGTGTGGAGGGTCTTTTAGAGGATAGGAAGGAGTGACGAAACATAAAGGCAGATCATTGCACAGCCGAGCTGTTGAACACAAGAACGAGTAGTAAAAGCGACCCGTTCTCATGTGACAGATGTCAACCGTGTGCAAATGTTGGACTATGCACCGCTGCCGAAGCGATCAATGACGCTAGTTCCTCAGAGCATCTTCCATTATAATACCGGTATAACAAGGACAGCATTCCCACCTGACGTCTGTGCTCCGAAGATTGCAATCCGCTTGCTAAGATAGGCGAATCTATCACACACGGGGGACTTGGGGGTAATGTTCCGCTTACATCTCTTTCATTATTTGTCATATTTTTAGGTTAATTTATCAGATGTATGTAACTACACCTACGACATCCTACAGTAATACGCATTCCAATGTGGAATTAAAATATTAAGCATTATGAAGTTTTAGGAGACTGTCAAGTCGGTGTTCCCCGATTTTTAAAATCCGTATTTCGAAGCGTTCCGAAAATAATATTCAAATTAATGGTTTAGGAGAAAACACCACTGTCCAGAAACACGACTTGCCCCTACACCTACACCTACATGTATTGTGAAATATTTATATAAAGTTCACGCCGTTCGAAGTTGACTTACCCAAAGAATCTAATGGCTCTTGCTCTTGACATTACCACAAATCCTTTTTGGAGTGATCCGGTTTTGACAACGCCTACGTCGCCTCTTCATCTTTTGTTTGCTCTCTCAAGTTTGTGTGTTGTTCTTGCTATTTAAAAGTTGCACCAAGATGATGATCTCATGTATTGTTCTGATTTCGCGTGTTTGTCGATTATTTATAATTTTATCTATAAACTTAGCTGTACTAAAGTGTTCTCACGAATTGGTGACACCGTGAAGTTAGCGATAGCTCTGTTTGACTTCCTTATTTGTCCAAAATCAAGCTCTGAGTGTCTTTAATAGGTTTGTTCTCTTATAATTCTATGATTCACTTACATTTAATAATCATTCCGGGATCTGGTTATTTGCTACCGAAAAAATGATTTCTGAGATCCAAGTCATTCAAAATAGAGCCCTACGAAATATCTTTAGTTTGCCATGGGACACACACGTCAAAGACATCTACAGAAACTCCCAAATACTTCCGTTTAACATCATTCCCACCTGTAAAATTACAAATACTATCGTGCATGTAATTCAACACTCGGCACATACTACAATCACGACGTACACCAACACAACACAAGAAACCACAATATATACCAAAAATACACTCAACAAAATATGGACTAAAATCTTTAGAATACATAGCTTACACACAATACGATAAATTACCCATATTAAAAATGCAAGCCAATGTGAATGGTCTCAAAGTAAGATGCTTAAACTCTATTATTTGAAAGAATACCTTAAGGATTAATGCTGTGATCTGTCTCTGTAATAAGTATTACTATAACAGTGATGTGTTTCTTTATAATAAGTGTCTCCGTACACTTATATTATAATGTACCAGTGATATGTCTTTATTAAAAATGCTAATTATGTGTTTTTAATGTACTGTGAATGTTAATTATGTGTTTTAAATATTAAGTATGTTTGTTTTTAAAAACTGTACTGCAGGTTCTGCATGTGATCCCACAATGAGTTTCCTAACTCTTGGGAATACAATGCATAATGTATTGTATACTTTTTAATAATAATAATAATTTTGACATTTGACCCGGCCCCAAAACTTGAGATTACTCGATTACTTGATCAGGGTATTGAACAATGCCCACTGTTATATTCCCAGCCCTTGCTATAAATCAAGCGCCATTAACGTCAACCCTTCATAATGTTATAATCCCTGCCATTGGCTTAAATCAAGCGTAAATTCTTTGTGCATTTCGGCGTTTTCAAATAAATGCATTATTTTAGAAAACCAATTAAGTAAACTCATTATCGATTTGTTACGCAAGCCATTGAGCTTAACTCTATGAAATTTCCCACAATCCGGGATACTAGAATACTATATAAACGGGAACAAGCCGTTCCTCTCAGTTCACATTTTAACATCTCGAAGTACAGTCTCCACGCTGTCCTCCTTCACTATTGTCATTGTCTATTTTATATTGTACTTATAAGTTAATCAAATGTTATAAGTCTTCTATAAATAAATATATATCGTATAAAATATATAAGTTGTATTGAACTTCCACCTTCTACTACTACTACCTCAACACATAACTATCTACAACCATCTGCAGATCTTCAATACATTACATCTGCAGATATATTCAGAGACACACTACTACCCATACGAAGAGATCTTGATCATTACTCGCCGCGCAAGAGTTGAATAATTATTTACTGCGTCCTCAACCGAGGGTCGCAGCAAATTGGTGTCAGAAGTGGGATAGCAGATTGATTACATTCTTCATCAAAAAGGAACTTCTGTGATGACGGAAGACTCCATCTTCATCAGGACAACGACGACAAGTCTGGCGGATATTCTCCTCGGAGAAATCTTTCCTCGGAAAGCAGGGACGGCTCAACCTGAAGTCAACCTCACAACATCGACGTAACCCGGAGAAGAGAAGAAACCGGCAACAACGTAGATCGCGGGAAGCCTCGAGCGACAAACAACATCTACGGTGAACTTCAGTTCTTCAAGCAGCCACGGATCCAATCGTGTCAACTCCGACGACGAACATCAAGAACTTCACTTCACTTCACTGCAGTATGAATTGGCAACTCGTCCTTCTTCTACTGTGAGTACATAAAAATTTTTGTCCAATAGAATTTTATCCTATTCTTTCCCAATCCTTTCAACTTTGACAATTAGTGTATTTTCTTCACACTATATACACCGTGAACCGTGTATTAGTGAATATCTAAATTTATTTACTTTTAAAGTAAATACTCTTATTCTTTTACAACGCGTAATAATAAATTTAACAATTTCAAATATTACATTTTATTAAAATTCATTCAATAAATCCTCGTAAAATTAAAATTCATTCAATTAATTCGCGTAAAGTTAAAAATTCATTTAATAAATTCGCGTAAAATTAAAAATTAATTCAATTAATTCGCGTAAAGTTAAAAAATTCATTAAATTAATTCTCGTAAAATTAAATTTCATTTTCTTTAATAAAAAATACTAAAAATCATTTCAAAATGAATGACACACCAACTACTTCTTCCTCGTACGAAACAATTTTACCATTACCTATTTTATTTAAATTTATTAAACCTTACGATGGAAATAGAGATAAACTCTGTGCATTTTTAACTAATTGTGATAGAGCTGTGGCGCTAGCTGCACCTAATCAACAAAATACCTTACTGTTTGTTATTCATTTTAACTTCATTGGAAGGCCAAGCAGAAGTTATCTGTGCCAACCATCTTACCAATAGTTGGTCTGATTTAAAAGATCTCTTGAAAAGATCATTTGGTGAGCGTAAACATTATGCACACTTATTACTTGAGTTACAAAATTGTAAACAATTTCACAACGAAAGCGTATCTCAATATATTTTACGAATTGAAAATTGCATTAAAAACCTTCTAGTATCAATTAACCAAAATAATAAAGATCCTTTAGAAATGTTAGGCAGAACAGCCAGCATACAAGAACTTGGTATGCAAACATTTATGTACGGAACAAACCCGTCTATCGCAACGATATTGCGATCGCGTAATCCGAAAGACCTTAACGAAGCTTTCACAATTTCCTTAGAAGAAGAAAGAATAAATAAACTCTTGAATTCTTCTAAAAACAGTCATAATAATATAAAAACATGTACGATATGTGGAAAATCGGGACATAATAATTATAACTGTTTTAAAAATAAAAATCATAATAATAACTCTAACTTCGATAAACGAAAAGTTATGTTCGTAAAAAATAATAATAATAATTTTAACAAATCTTATAACCCAAATTCGGGACCAAGTTATAATAATAACTATAATAAAACATTTAGTCCAAATTCGGGACAAAATTATAATAATAAAATGTGCAGGTATTGTAAAAAACCTGGTCACTTAATAGAGGATTGCAGAATATTAAAATTAAAAAATGAAAATCCAAATCCTAACATCTCTGCAACTCCCAATTCGTCTTCCCTACCAAGGAAAAATGATTCTAAAATAAATCATTTAAACTCCAGATCTGCAGTAGATCCGCGAGCCGATCTATTGTAAGTCACGAGCTAGGCTCAGGAGTATTCAAACGTTCCATATTAACATCAAATAAAATTAAAAATGAAAAAATTAATAAAATTATTAATTATTCGCCATCTCAATCTGATACGTTGCGTCATGTGATTTTTCAAATACCTTCAAATGGTACTATTATTAAAAGACATTTTCTTGTGGACACAGGAGCAGCCGTATCCCTCATCAAGACTCACTGTCTTGGCGAAGGTACTTCCGTAAATTCGGGCAAAATTATAGAGATAAATGGCATAAGTAGATCGAAAACTTCGATTGAATCTAATGGAATTGTTCTAATTAAATTAAGTTTCTGTTATGAAACTATTATTCATGAATTCCACGTGATGGATAGTGAATTTTTAAACCTTGGATACGATGGAATTTTGGGGAACGACTTTTTTGAAAGCAAAAATGCTAAAATCGACTATGAAAATAATGTACTACGAATAAACGATTCTAGTATAAAATTACATATTTCTGATCCTAATGAGCATTTGACTCCTATATATACTTTATCTCCTAGATCAGAAACTCTTATACAAGTTGATATTTTAAACCCTGAAATTAAAGAAGGGATAATTGATGTAAAAATACCTATCGAAGGTGTATATTTAGCTAATGCTATAACTGAAGTAAATGCGAATAATAAATCGTATTGTACTATATTAAATTCAACAGACGAATATGTTGATATAAATTATATGAAAATCTATTTAGATCCTATTCCAGAAAATGTTTACCATTTTAATCAAAATTCTAATGATGATGGTAAAAAACGTAAAAAATTAATTCGCGATCAAATTTGTATCGATCATCTAAACTCGGAAGAAATAAACTCTTTATTAGATATTTGTGACGATTATAATTCAATATTTTATCTCGAAGGCGACAAACTTACGGCAACCGATGCTATTAAACATCGAATAATAACAAATACTGAAAGTCCAGTTCATTCAAAAAATTATAGATACCCTGAAATACATAAAGAAGAAGTTAACAAACAAATAGACAAAATGTTACAAGACGGTATTATCCAACCTAGTGTTTCACCATGGTCAGCTCCTATATGGGTTGTACCAAAGAAAAATGATTCCTCAGGAAAACCTAAATGGAGAATAGTCGTAGACTATCGCAAGCTCAATGATGTATCTGCGGGCGACGCTTTTCCTTTACCTCACATTGTCGATATTTTAGATCAATTAGGTCATTGTCGATATTTCACAACACTAGATCTTGTAAGTGGATTTCATCAAATTCCTATGCATGAAGATGATATTCCAAAAACTGCTTTTTCAACTCCCAATGGACATTATGAATATACCCGAATGCCTTTTGGCCTGAAGACGGCTCCAGCGACTTTTCAAAGACTGATGAATAACGCATTAATTGGATTACAAGGATTATATTGTTTCGTTTATTTAGACGACATCGTCATATATGCAAATTCTATAGAAGATCACGCGAAAAAACTTACAGCTATATTTCAAAGACTTGCTGACAATAACTTAAAAATTCAACCAGATAAGTGCCATTTCATGAGAAAAGAAGTTACTTATCTAGGTCATTTAATTTCTAACGAAGGTGTTACTCCTAATCCAGATAAAATCAAAGCAGTCTCTGAATTTCCTATTCCCAGGAATCCTAAAGAAATTAAATCATTCTTAGGTTTAGCTGGTTATTACCGAAGATTCATTGAAAACTTCAGTAAAATTACAAAACCCTTAACTAGTCTCTTAAAGAAAGACATAAAATATAATTGGAAAACCGAACAGCAAAATGCTTTCGATACTTTAAAAGAAAAATTAACTTCCTATCCTATCTTACAATACCCTGATTTCACGAAAGAATTCGTTCTAACTACTGACGCCTCAAATTATGCAATAGGTGCAATTTTGAGTCAAGGAAAAATTGGAGAAGATTTACCAATATCTTATGCGTCCAGAACTTTAAATAATGCAGAAGGTAATTACAGTACCTCTGAAAAGAACTTTTAGCCATTGTTTGGGCTGTTGGACACTTCCGTCCATATATTTTTGGAAGAAAATTTAAAATTTATACTGATCATAGACCACTAAAATGGTTAATGAATGTTACCAATCCCAGTAGCAAACTGTTACGCTGGCGATTAAAATTAGAAGAGTACGAATACGAAATTGAATACAAACCAGGTAGAATTAATTCTAATGCCGATTGTTTGTCTCGTATTCCTATAAATATGATAACCGAAGAGGAAAATTCACCCTCTCCAGATATTAACAAACTCTTAAATGAACCATGTTTCGACGAAATAAATGTCGATGATTTAGAAACTTGTCTAAATAATTTATCAACGAATAACTTAGAAATAGAAAATAATTTTGATGATAGTACATCACCTCTAGAAGATAATAATACTAATAACGACACTTACGAAAATTATTTAAGATTTTATTCAAATAATAATGAACCAAATATATTTAGTTTTAATGAACTCGATTTATTCTTTATTAATAATATGTCTAAAAATTTGGCATATCCAACTTCAACTGATCTAGATGATCAAAACCCTTTCTGTGCTGAAATATTATTAAACTGTTCAGACACTGATGAACTTTTAGAATTACCAAAAACTTTATATAGTATACATGAATCCAAATCTTTAGATAATAAAAAATCTTACTTTCATTGCTTTACTAAAACTCATTATTTCGACAAAGCAACTCCTAAAGATATTTTCTTAACACTAAAAAACTTGAAGTCTAAACTCATTGAAAAACATGTAACTGAAATTACGTTACCAAACTTTGTAAACCCTTTTGATTCTATTCCTTTTATAAAAATTAAAGAAATCATCCAATATCTTTTTAGAAATTTAAAAATTAAAATCAACATTCACCACAATAAAATTATAAACCCTTCAATTTCACAAATTCCCGTAATTTTAAAGGAATGTCACGATAGCCCTATGGCCGGACATCCAGGTTTCTTCAGAACCTATAGTCGGATCAAAGAAAGATACCGATGGGAAAAATGAAAGATGATATAGAAAATTATGTTAAAAATTGTATCCACTGTCAGAAAAATAAAACTGATAGACGAGCATACAAAGCTCCCATGGAAATAACGACGACTTCCACAGAAGCTTTCGAAAGAATCGCGGTCGACATAGTCGGACCACTTAGCGAAACTGCTTCATCTAATAAGTACATCGTCACCTTCCAAGACGACCTTACTAAATTCTCTCAAGCCTATGCGGTTAGCTCTACAGAAACAGAAACTGTTGCTGAGTGTTTAGTTAAATTCTTTTCTCACTACGGAATACCTAAATCAATCCTCACGGATCAAGGTGTTCAATTCACAAGCCATTTAATGAAACATCTTACAAAACTATTTAAAATAAAACATTTGAAAACAACTGTGTATCACCCACAAACAAATGGAGCATTGGAACGCTCTCATTCTACTTTAAAAGATTACCTTACACATTATATAGATAGCGACCAAACAAATTGGGACGACTATATTCCTTTAGCTATGTTTTCATATAATACAAGTACACATTGTACAACTAAATTTACTCCATATGAACTTGTCTTTGGACATAAACCTATCTTGCCAAGCTCTTTGGAAAACCCAGATTCAAATCCAACATATGAAAGTTACCTTAATCAATTAAAATATAAATTCGCTATTACTAGATCACTTGCCCGTGAAAGAATCGGACATGCTAAAGAAACTTCAAAAAAAATATTACGATAGAAACGTATCAAATAATACTTATAAAATTAATGACTTAGTTTTAATTAAAAATACTAATAAACCTAAATCTTTAAGTAAAAAACTTACTCCTAATTGGAAAGGACCGTACAAGATTGTACAGGTTCATGATAATCAAAATGTTACTATTAAATTGGAAAATAATTCACTAAAAAGATTCCATGTAAACAGAATTAAGCCATATCGAGCTTCTTCTCCTGTTCCAGGTCCTTCAAGACAATTTTAACTTTTTCACAAGACGTCCAACCAATAACCACTGGAAACGGACTCTTCTTTGATCAAATTGGAAAGCTGAAAGTATATAATGACGATTGGAAAGTTATTACTTACCTTAATATCAGTACCTTCCCTAGACAATTGCAAATTTTAGATGATAATTATGCTTTAACTAAAAGCACATGTTCAAAATACTTATCATACGTACCTAACGACAATTGCAAAGATCTTTTAAAACCAGTATTTAACATTATAAAGAAATGTAAAGTTAAACACGAATCAATAACACACCTCGTCTCCAACCAACGCGCAAAACGCGGTTTAATCGATGGTGTTGGAAAAATATTCAAAGCTGTTTTCGGAACTCTAGATTCCGAAGATGCCCAATATTATGATGATGCGATTGAACGCGTCATGTCAGACGATAAAGAAATTTATAATCTCATGAAAGATCAATTACAAGTCACAAAATCAACTCTTACAAATTTCAATATTACCCTTGCTAAACTTAACTATGACGAATATACTATGAATAAAAATATTATAAAAATAAATAATTACTTCAAGGAAGATCACGATAAAATGAACATGCAAGAAATTAAAAACATTCTTACTTCACAAACAAACTCTCTATTCGAAACAACGGAATACTTTTATGAACAAATTGATTCTTTAATCAATGCTATTTTATTTTCTAAACAAGGAATTTTACATCCAGATATAATTACTCCTCAACAACTCTATTTCGAACTTAGCTCTAATATTAAAAATTTACCAAGCGGAAAAGAATTCCCTTTATCTTTAAAACTTGAAAATATTCATTCTTTAATCGATGTATCAGATTTAATTGCATATTATATTGATGGTAAACTTATCTTCATAACGAAGTTACCTTTAGTCACATCGCAAGAATATAACCTTTTTCATGTAGTACCTCTACCTGTTCCAAACATTGACATCCCAAATACCTTTTCCTTAATTATTCCTAAGCATAAATACTTAGCTATTACAAAGGACAAATCTTTTTATGTGTATCTTGATAATTTTAAGAATAATTGTAAAACTATTACTAATGAAAATTTTATATGTAAGGATCTAGATGTGTTATCCACTTTCTCCGATCCAATATGCGAGACGATTTTATTGTCTGCTTATGTTAATGAAATACCAAATGAATGTTTCAGTAGAATCATTAAAGGCAACATACTTTTATGGCAGCCTATTAGAAATAATAAATGGATTTTTACTTATTCTCATCCTTCTAAAATAACTATCGATTGCAAAGATAGAAACAATATCTTTGATATTAAACTATTCCAAACTGGAATATTAACTTTAAATTCAAGTTGTAGAGCCTATGCAGGACTCACACAATTGATTACTAAAAGTAATATCATTACTGAATATGTTAACCCTGTTTCAACTTTAAATATTGTTGATGACAATTGTTGCAATATGAAAAAATATAATGAAACTCTTAATGAACTTGATCCCATAAATTTAATAAACTTGCAACATGATGACCTAAATTTGGCATCACATAAAATCGATCAATTTAACGATGAATTAAAATCATATAATTCAAAACCTCTTATAGTTAAACATTCATCAATGTTTCAAATTATTATTTATACATTGTCTACCTTTCTAATTATTTTTGTAATTTACAAACTATTGAAATGTTGTAGATTCTTTAGAATATTGAATTCTTATTTTCCAAATGATGATGATAATAAATGTTGTGTCAGGATTTATAATCAATGCAATAATCCTAGACGATCCACTACAAGGATCCAACCAACGATGACGTTCAGAAATTTGAATGATCACGAAAATGAAGATGTACCTCTTCAAGTTCTATCTTCTAACGAAAATAATTTAAAATATAATTACAGCAACTAAAGCTTAAAAAATCGTTGCTTTCATTTTATGGGGGGAGATATGTTATATTCCCAGCCCTTGCTATAAATCAAGCGCCATTAACGTCAACCCTTCATAATGTTATAATCCCTGCCATTGGCTTAAATCAAGCGTACATTCTTTTTGCATTTCGGCGTTTCTAATAAATGCATTATTTTAGAAAACCAATTAAGTAAACTCATTATCGATTTGTTACGCAAGCCATTGAGCTTAACTCTATGAAATTTCCCACAATCCGGGATACTAGAATACTATATAAACGGGAACAAGCCGTTCCTCTCCGTTCACATTTTAACATCTCGAAGTACAGTCTCCACGCTGTCCTTCTTCACTATTGTCATTGTCTATTTTATATTGTACTTATAAGTATTATAAGTCTTCTATAAATAAATATATATCGTATAAAATATATAAGTTGTTATTCTACGGAACTTCCACCTTCTACTACTACTACCTCAACACATAACTATCTACAACCATCTGCAGATCTTCAATACATTACATCTGCAGATATATTCAGAGACACACTACTACCCATACGAAGAGATCTTGATCATTACTCGCCGCGCAAGAGTTGAATAATTATTTACTGCGTCCTCAACCGAGGGTCGTAGCACCACCTTCTCCGCGAAGTAACCCAAGCGACGCTGTAAAAGTGGCAAATCACCGACAATTAACGTAAGATTACGGAAATTACCGAAGCGTAGCCGGAAATCTAAAATAAATGACATCTTAGAAGTTGCAAGGCCGCCAATCTCTTGACTCGTATCGTCTTGACAATCGAACGATTGTGATAAATATGCATTTTCTAAGAAAATAAATAAATGGTTCACAAGTATGCTATTTTTGACGGGGTGGACGCTGTCTTATTGTCCAACAGACAACGGTTAACATGAAAAAGTACAAAAAAGATAACGCACTGAATAAATACCAACCGTCGAATATGTGCGATACTGAAAGTATTTTACACTCTGCAAATATTACTGTTATATTTGGCACTCCTCTTGTCTACAACATTCATACGCGTTCACCACCTGCCGCACCTCTGTACCTCTGTCTGTCCTGTAATACGGCGGTTGGCCTGTACTCAGTACCTACAGTGTACTTGAAACCACTGTCCACCGTCCATGAATGCTAAATTTCTACCTCGGTTTAACAACACGACAACCGCACCCAAGCCCAACTAGCCATCAGTCAACTGGAATGAATAGAAATTTTTATACAATGCTTTCTTCATTCCCCTATATACCTACCAGAGAATGAGAACATGTTTATCAAATAAATTTTCTTCTTTAATAAAAATAAAACAATAACTTTTTTTATAACCACGAGAATTTAATTTAATTTTATTAGGACCGACCGGTTTCGCTTAACGTAAGCATCGTCAGAGTACAAAATTAAACTTCAGTTTAAAATAAAATTCTCGTGGTTATAAACAATGTTATTGTTTTATTTCTATTCAATATGTCTAACCACAAAGCTGCTTTCTATATAAAAAAACAGAAATATATATATATATGTATATTTCTGTTTTTGAAACTGATAATACATGGTGGAATTCCATTATAATGATATAATAACACACATATGAAACTTATTTCCACTTTTATTTTATTTCTCCGTGACCGGTTTCAGCTTGTTAAAGCCATCTTCAGACTGGTAAAAGTTAATCTTAAACTACGGTTTATATACACAACATGTGGGGGAGGAGGGGTGGGGAGAGACTACAAGGGATTTATTCTATTACATGGGTTTTCTTTATATTTGTCATTAAGTCATCTTTGACTGCCGACTTTCTAATTTACGAACATAAGTTTCATATGTGTGTTCTTATATCATATATATATTTTTTCTTCTTTTATATCTAGTACATTTTTTTGCCATTCGATGAAGAACTTAACTGATTTTGAGGATGCGTCTATAAATAGACTTTTTAAAAGCATCGAATACAACACATCAATACTAGTCATATGTCGTATGAATCTTAACACATTGATTGCTACGTATTTTCAAGTAAATTCACTGGATACTGCAAATTACGTCTAATTGAAATACAGAATAAACTGATACAAATATACCTTTTCCTAAAATAATACTTACAATTTCTTTGTACACGTGTCAGACATTGATAAACATCCACAACAGTTAAGTGACAATGCGAATTTACGTGAAATTTTCTTATAATTTACAGTGTATATAATCAGGACCAAATGAAATGTCGTAATACGCGCTGGACGCGTATTCAGCCATCAATGTGTTGAGTAATGTAAATGAGGATGTTCATACTTTATGCACGGTGCAACACCCTTGGCCCATCAGCACAGCGATGAAAAGAGATCGTCATTATCACGGCTCTACACCCCAGGGTGAAATTTGGCCTCCTTTACAAATATTCTCCACCACTCCGTTTCCAATCTCAGTCCTTCCCGCCCCACTCCGATCCTCTTCCACGCAGTCAGTCCACCTCTTCCTCTGTGTCTCTGGGTCGCTACTATTGGGGCATCCACACAATCGTAATATTTTCAGTGTCCTTTCATCTAGAATTATTTCTACCAGCGCACCCCATTGCTCTATGACCAAGGGTAGGCTGCAATCTTTTCGAATGTAGACATAATAATAAAAACAGGTTGACAAATCGTTCATGTAATGCAATTAAACTCTGTGCAGAAACGGGCGGTCCGTTTGATAGATTCGCCTATCTTAACAAATGGGTTGCAATCTTTGGAGCACAGACGTCGGATGGGAATGCTGTCCTTGTTCTACCGGTATTTTAATGGAAGATGCTCCGAGGAACTAGCGTCATTGATCCCTTCGGCACCGGTGCATAGTCGGGAAACACGCCAAACGCGCGCCCAACATTTGCACACGGCTGACATTTGTCACATGAGAACGGGTCGCTTCTACGACTCGTTCTTGTGTTCAACAGCTCGGCTGTGGAATGATCTGCCGGCCTCTGTGTTTCCTCCATCCTATAACATGGGTCTCTTCAAGACCCAAGTTCACTCCTTCCTATCCTCTAAAAGATCCTCCACACAGCATCCCCAAAGATGATATAGGCCTTGAGGGAAATTATTTCCTCCTGTGTGGAGTTACTGTAAAAAAAAAAAAAATTCTACGAATTTAACAACTTTGTTGTGTAAAAAGACCACATGTGCTTAAACAGCACTTTAAAAAGTATTTTTCATTAAAAAATTTTTTTTTTATAAAATAAACGGATTATTAATTAATTCGTTAAATTTGTTTAAAACATGAGAAACGCAGATACGTTTCCTTTGCATTACACGAGCGAAATGAGAGTAAAAGTTGTACATTCTAATGCAAACCGCCTTTCTTTCTTGTTAAACTCGACCATTGAATATCATAAAAAGTTCCCGAGCCATGTTCTTAAGGTAGGCACAGTTTTTCAGCCTTCATGAAATGTACGCCACCTCTTTCTACATGGTCAGCCCATCGCAGTCTTTGTAATCTATACAATCTATCAACGATTTTATGCTCAGTTAGATTTTACAGTTCAGATTGAGAAGAATATTTTCTGGCACAAACACAAACCATCTTTGCCGTAGGTCTGTAGATAATTAATAATAACAATCTGACTTTTTATAGTTGAAAATAATTGAGAGCGCTGCTATCGTTTAAAAAGGTTTAAAATTGCAATACAAATAGGGCGCATAGAAAAATCAAACGAAGTTTAAAAAAGCACAATGGTTTATATATTTTGCTTTAATCAAACGGTTTTCTGAAATTATTGGGACTCTACATCACTCGATTAATAATAATAATAATAGTTGGATGACTTGTATAGCGCCGTTTATGTGAAAAATCACCTCAAGGGCGCTGTAAAAATATTTCTTTACTAATTATGTACAAACAGATACAGAAAAACATACTTACCTGGCAGGTCGCTTCAGATGAACACAGTTTTAGAAAAATTTATTTATAGAGATGATAGTTTTACATGGTTATTTGTCTCTCCTTTTCCATTGATGTTACATTTATTAGATGATTGGTGGCACAAGAAGAGATGGTATTTATTGAATTATTGGTATTAATTTTTAGGACTGGAAAGTATTCATAAAATGAATTTTAGGACTCGAAAATATCTATAAAATTACCTTAAAAAGCGTAAGAAGCTTTTATAATTAATATTTTAATAATTATTACACTTATTTGCGAGTTTTGTATTTCTGTAATTTTTTTTATAGAAATACCATAATAATAATAATAATTGAATGATTTGTGTATCGTCGTTTTTGTGAAAAATCACCTCAGCGGCGCTGTACAAATATTACTTCCCATTCTTTATCTAATTATGTACAAAAAACACACTTACCTGGCAGGTCGCTTCAGATGCACACAGTTTTATTAGAAAATTTAAGCTTAGAGATGATATTTTTACAGTTGCTATTTTATCCTCCTTTTCTATTGATGTTACATTTATTAGAGGATTGGTGGCACAATAAGGGTTGATATTTATTTGCAGTATTTAAAATATTTAGAACTGGAGAATATTTATAAAATGACCTTAAAAAGCGTAAGAAGTTTTTAATAAATATTACCTTTTTTTTTTACACATTTTGTTATTTACAGTGTTGCGGGCTGTGGACGCATTTGTGCACCAATGCTTGAATTTTTTAATATTTTAATTTTTATTACTTATTCTATAACTGACTTTAGGTAAGCACTAACCGGCTGTTAGCCTAGCTAAGCAATTTGCTTGTGAATTTCTTCAATGTATGGATATGATTGTCTGAAAAGATGAGTTTATAGAGAATAATGCTTGTATTAATTTGGAGTGAAATGTCGACATCTATGTATACCATATATCAGATCATTCACATTTCGAGAGAAAGGTTTGCCATCCCCGGTCTGGGGAATTGATTATCGCGTGCGTAACTTTATTGTCATTAACACAGCGGGATTTTTTGTATTAATAAATGCAAATGTCGAAAATAGAGTTGTAAAATGAGTTTTTATCGTCTCGCGGTTTTTTCTTCACGGTACGTTTGCATTGTTCGACTCGTGTGAACCTATTTCACTACAAGACACGCTTTTAACTTGAGCATTACTGGGGGCCGCACGGTGCGACACTTTTCCTTTATAGCCGAACATCAATATTTTACTTTTGAAGTGTTTTACTATGTTCATTTGATACTTAATTTTATTTATTTGCTACCGTTTTCGACACATCCGTGTCATTCCCTAGCGTTCTTTAAACTTACTAAAATTTAACAGTTATTATGAGGATATTGGAGGGTAGTTTTTTAGGGGGTGGGGGCGGTGGGAGGAGTCAAAATAACAAGGAAACATGATTAACAAAGGTGATTTACAGGGTGCTATTATTTTGTTTATTAAATTAATTTTAGATTAAAAAAAAATTGTTTATGCTTAAACTCAGTTTTTTATTTTTTTTTATTGAAGCTACGTTATTAGAAAACTCGGAATAGTTATTATTTCGTTCCTCATAACAGAGTTCATGTTCCCTGATTCTAGTTTCAAAATTTCTAGTAGTCATGCCTACATTCTGTGTATTCACTACATTCTAAAGTTTCTTCCCCCTAAGTAATTCATTATTGGGGGTGGAGGCGTGACTAGGGATTAGTAAAGAGTGGGGGAAGAGATAGAGATTGAGTGTAGGGTGAAAGGAAACGCGGAAAACGTGAACATTAAGAAATCCCTTAATAATAATGAATTTATTATTAACAATCAAAACCTATCTTACAGCCCTATTTTAAATATGTTTCCTTTCACCGCCCCCACCCCCACCGTGACACTTATAATGTATGTTCTGCCATAATTTTATAATATTGTTTAGTATATACTTTGCCCCGACGATGGAACGGTTGTTCCGAAACCGGTAGGCGTGAAAAATAAATGTGGTTAAAACAAAGTTTGATTGTTTCATTTGAAATAAATAAATAATTGCTTTTACTTTGGCATTTATCGTTTTCAATTGTTCTGATGTTTTCCGGTAGGCTATTAAGTATTTTTTCCATATTGATGTTGGACCAATGAGGTGTTAAATTTCCGTGATGCGAATATGTGTTTTTGACGTGTCCAACTTTCTGTTAAGAAACTATGAATTTGTTTTTCTTTTATTATGTTTTTTCGGACTAGATCTTTGGATTTAAAAAAAAAAATTGTTGAATAATGATTTTTATAATTAGACGTGGCACAATTTCAACGGGGGTTAGATTAGTTTTAAAATTAGTTGATTACTAATGCTAATGATCGCGTCCGGTATATGTAATGTATTATATGTTTAGTATTTGCTCGGTTTTGATTGGTGATGGATGTAGGGGGAGTGCCTAAATGATTTTCATTAATTGTTTATTTGGTGTCTGAAATTTAGCACTGTGCGCCGGAGGAATGCTTTTTAATTCTCCAGTATGTGATACTTCTTTATTTTAATCCGTTTTTAACGGTGTGACTTGCATTATATTTTCCCAGCACGATATGTTTTACTCAATGAATTCGACTGTGAAAAAGCAGAAGGAAACAACTTCCAATGAGAACTTTTTTGCTTTATTGCATTACGTCTTCATGAAATAGACGTCCCGGCAAAAGGAAATAGGCCTGTGGTAATAATTCATTTTATTTATTTATTTATTAACGCCCCAAAGGGCTTTTAAATATTTTAAAATTAAAATGATTATGTGTAAAGAAAGAAGAAAAAAAAATAACATGATAAATAGTTGGTATATAAGTGTAACATATTTATAATATATATGTATGTATAATAATGTATTAGTGCATGACCCAGAGAAGTTATAAAGGGAAAGGTGTTTAATTTGTAGATACTACTCTTTTTTTCAAAAATAAAAATAGTAATAGCCTGATCTACATGATACATAATACACAAGTGCATAATATATATAATATGAGTGCATGACATTGTGAAAAAAAAGCAGTTTGTTTTATAATTCGGATGATGTAAAAATGTATGAAATTGTATAATACATAATATAGTATATGATACATAGAAAGAAAAAAGGGGAACAAGTTTTTAGATTATAGATAAGTACGGAGATAATATATATATATATATAAGAAAGTAATAATTAAACAATAGCTCTTATACGATGCTCTTATAATTGTTGCAACATAAAAATATCGTTCAGTTATCTTTTAAACATGGGTAAACTTATATTAAATGTATCTATAGCTTAATAATGACTTAATTAGTCTAGTGAACGTAGTTATTTCGGTATATCGATGGAGTACTTGCTGTCCAGTGCCCAGTCTTGCAGTGCTGGGTAAACTTATATTAAATATATCTATAGCTTAATAATGACTTAATTAGTCTAGTGAACGTAGTTATTTCGGTATATCGATGGAGTACTTGCTGTCCAGTGCCCAGTCTTGCAGTGCTGGGTAAACTTATATTAAATATATCTATAGCTTAATAATGACTTAATTAGTCTAGTGAACGTAGTTATTTCGGTATATCGATGGAGTACTTGCTGTCCAGTGCCCAGTCTTGCAGTGCTGGGTAAACTTATATTAAATATATCTATAGCTTAATAATGACTTAATTAGTCTAGTGAACGTAGTTATTTCGGTATATCGATGGAGTACTTGCTGTCCAGTGCCCAGTCTTGCAGTGCTGGGTAAACGATTGCTATACAAAAGTAAAATACAATAGACAGTAAAATTGCAAGTTTTTGCGTTGCTGTATCGACATGCTCAGTGCTCACGATTGCATTGTTCTTAACCCTCCTTAATAAGAGGAAAGCTGTTGGGTTAGACCCAACAGCTTTCCTCTTATTTTTTTTTTCACTTCCCCATTTGCTCTTTCCTCACTCTGAATTAGGTTTGGTTAGGTTTGGTTAGGTTTGGTTAGGTTTGGTTAGGTTTGGTTAGGTTTGGTTAGGTTTGGTTAGGTTTGGTTAGGTTTGGTTAGGTTTGGTTAGGTTTGGTTTTTGGTTAGGTTTGGTTTGGTTAGGTTTGGTTAGGTTTGGTTAGGTTTGGTTAGGTTAGGTGGTTGGGTTAGGTTTGGTTAGGTTTGGTTAGGTTTTTGGTTAGGTTTGGTTAGGTTTGGTTAGGTTTTTGGTTAGGTTAGATTGGTTAGGTTTGGTTAGGTTTGGTTAGGTTTGGTTAGGTTAGGTTTGGTTAGGTTAGGTTTGGTTAGGTTAGATTTGGTTAGGTTTGGTTAGGTTTGGTTAGGTTTGGTTAGGTTTTGTTAGGTTTGGTTAGGTTTGGTTAGGTTAGGTTAGGTTTGGTTAGGTTAGGTTTGGTTAGTTTAGGTTTGGTTAGGTTAGGTTAGGTTAGGTTTGGTTAGGTTTGGTTAGGTTTGGTTAGGTTTGGTAAGGTTTGGTTAGTTTAGGTTTGGTTAGGTTAGGTTAGGTTAGGTTAGGTTTGGTTAGGTTTGGTTAGGTTTTGAGAATGTCGACACTGCCACGCAATAACTTGCAGTTTTCTTTTCCGTTTTTTGTTTGCGTCTAGGTATCGGTCGATTGAGGACAGCCAATGTTTATATACAGTCAACTGTTAATAATAATAATAATAATGTTTTATTTTCTTCTTTTTTATAACAAAATACCAAATAATGATGTCCTCACTGGGACTTCACGTGCTGAGGATTTCATTTACAAAATATTAACTTACATCATGTCAAATTGATGGGCTTGATAAAAATAAATGTGTATTGCAAGGTGAGGTGTTTTAATAGTCTGTATTTTGTATTTAACGTATCCAGTGTTTTATTTGATTTTTAAATTTATTATAGTTGTTGTGATTTTTAAAGGATAGTGGGATTTTGTTGTAGAGTTTAGTACCATAGTATAAGAAGTTTTTTTGTCCAAATGTTGTGTTTGTGCTTCCTTGTTGGGTGTGTTTTTGACTCTGTTTGAGATCTAGAGTTTCTGATATGTGTGATTGTTGTTATTTCTTGTTTTTTTTTTGTATTAATGAATGTAAAGTAGCATTGTTTTTGAGTATAATTATTTTATTGACATAATGTTAAGTGTGTTGAAGATTTCCTTAGTGCTGGTTTTTACAGGGACTTTAAGTATAATTTTCATGATTATTTTCCCTGTTCTAATGAGTAAATTAAGAATAGTATCATTACCACTGCCCCATCTGATAATACCATATTCTAATAGTGATTGGCAGAGAGCCATGTAAATCTTAATAAAATCTTTTGTACTGAGGACATTCTTGATTGTTTTAAAAAGTCAGTTATTTTTTTTTTTAATTTTGCTATTTAACCTCTTGAAGCATAGTGCTATCAAAAATATCCCACCTTTTTATATTTTGCTGCATGGTGGGATGTAATTTATACCACTTCGAAAAATTAAAACCACTTGAAACACAGCGGTTTAAATTATGTCCCGCCCACCCCAACGGCTTACTATAATAATAATAATAATCGGATGATTTTTATAGCGCCGTTTTTGTGAAAAATCACCTCAAGGGCGTTGTACAAATCTTACTTCCTATTCTTACATTATTCCTATATTAATTTATTTTTTTTAGACACTATCATTACACATTATTTATAGACCATATAAAGAGATGCAGTTAGATTATCAAAATTAAATACGGCTTAGTCTAAGTTTTCATACATGTCTAAATGAAAAAAAAAGAAGCTAACTGTATTTATTCCTTACAATATATTGCAAAACGCTAATACAAATGATAGGAGTTATGTGAAGTTGGTCGGCGGGTGAGGACGGGGGCCGGGGGAACTGATCCATATCCAATCTTCTTTGTCTTTGTTGGTGACCCCCCTGGGCGGCCTGACGGGACGCTTGGTGTTGGTCTGCCCGTACGCCAGGTAATCGGCCAATAAATGATACATACGTACTTTTCGAAGTTTTCGAAATTCTGTGCGACACAAGCATTTTTTTTCAAATCTTATGCTTCAAAGGGTTAAATAAATAATGTGGTCAGTCCACTTTAAATTGTGATCATTTTTTACGCCTAGATACGCTATTTAAATTGACCATTTAAATGGGATGAGCTATGAATTTTCATGTTTAGGTTTGTTTCTGAATTTTTAATATTGTTTATTTTAGTAAGTGATGAATTCAGTTTTATTAGCATTAAGTGTGAGTGAGTGATAGTCTAGCCTTGTTTGATTCTGTTTAGAGTGACTTCTGCTTTCTTGAATGTTTCTGACCAATTTTAGACACTGCAAATCATGGATAGGTTTATACAGAAGATGTACTATCCGAAACGTTGGCTCAAAAAGAAGCCAGTAGTACAGCACGGCTCAAAACCCATTACGAATCATTACTATAGGCCGTGAGAATCTTAAATAAATTCTTGATTTAATTAGCAGAATATAACAAAAGTCTTTTAATTAATGTGATCGTATTTCTCTTTAATCAACTTAAACGCGGCACCATAAAGCCTACAATTAAAACGTTAAATGTTTGTTCTTCGCTTTTTAAGTTTTGAAAATCTTGGGTATTTCATTATATTTTAATGTACGTAGATTTTTATCTGAATATCTTTTGCTTAAGAATTGTAGAAGTATTTAGTTCATTTCTCATGTGGATAAAGCGGTTTTACCACATTGCTAGTATGCCCATCTAGTGATTGATATCTAGCATCCGGGAATATTTCCTGACCTAATGTAAATTCCCCAAAGTCGGTTTTTTTTTCGGAATCTATGGGTTTAAAAAAAAATAAGGAATATCATTCGTGTCGGCTGTTATTTGAACAGATGGTTATTTCTGGTTTTGTTTTTTCATTATGACTTCCGTCTTGTTTGCTTAAATGAATTTTATAGCGGTTTAGGTCCTGTAGAGTTACATGAACTACGGGTAACCAGGTACATTTTAATGGGTCTTTTATTATGGCATAATAGGTACACAACAGGGTAACATCCTTCTTGGAGTTCGCCTTGGATGTCTGCGACCAAATTCCCAGTTTCATTTTACCCTGGTATTTTATTATGTGTTTCCTATTTACATTCTTATTTTAGATACTATTAATAATAATAATAATAATAATTGGATGATTTGTATAGCGCCGTTTTTGTGAAAAATCAACTCGAGGGCACTGTACAAATATTACTTCCTATTCTTTAACTCATTATGTACAGATACAGAAAAACATACTTACCTGGCAGATCGCTTCAGATGAACACAGTTTTATTAGAAAATTTAAGTATAGAAATGAAAGTTTTACATACAAGGTTACACTATAATGGATATACAAGTCATCCTACTACTATTATTATTATTATTATTATTATTATTATTATTATTATTATTATTAGAGGAGAGTCAGCCCTTTTCTCCAATTGATTATTCATTGGGTACTTTTCTTCTACTTTGCTTTTTAGTCTATTAATTTCTAATGATTCCAATTTATCTAATTTTTCACCCTTATGCACACATGTAATATTGTAATATCCGTATCTTAAGAGACGATTGGTCCTATCTATTAGATGGTTAGCCACGTTCGACGAATCCTTTTTTTTGTTTATCCAGTTTGAAAAATGTTCTCTTATTCTGATGTGGAAGGGTTTTAATTGTGCCAGTCTGACGATGCCCGTGATAGGGTGAAACAGGTCCGGTCGAAAATAAATAATTTTCATATGAAGCGGTATTGGTGATGTGACATTATAATTTAGAAAATAAAACAATAACTTTGTTTTACTTTTATTTATACTTTAGCCGACCGGGTTTCGCTACTACCGTAGCTTCTTCAGGGCAGTATACAACTAAACTATGAACCAAGATGCACATGTGTTATAGATTGTTACAAACAGGCTAGTGAAGGGCCACGGGTGGGAGATCAGCAGGTATCTGCTGACCTGGAAGGGTGTGTACTTTGTTTATTGGGAATACTTTATGGATTGGACTTTTATTAAAATTTATTTGATTATTTATGAGTCTACTATTAGTGTTTTTGGCTTTCCTTATTTCTAATGCCTCTAAGTTATCCAGTCGAATGCCGGTTCCATTTTTATGTAGTAAACTAGTGCCTGTATTTTTATAAAATGTGTGGTAGATAAAGAAGACAGTTTAGGCCACTCGGGCATTTATTCACTTCAATGTAATGATTGCCCGGCGCTCTATGTAGGCAAAACGTCGCGTAATGTTAATATCCGGGTAAAAGAACACTTAAGATGCCTAAATAATAATGGGTTCTCCGAATTTGCTAACCATCTCTTAGAAACAGACCACACATTCAATAAAAATACAGGCACTAATTTACTGATGTAAAACAATGTTATCGTTTTATTTTTTTTAAAAGAAAATAAATGTTCTGTTGAGGTTCTGGTAAATATACTATTGAATTAACACTTCTTCCATAACATTGGTTGAGAAGCGCATGGTATTGCAGATTCCGATGTTAGAGACATTTTTGGGCATATTTATTAACTAAAATTAAATTTGAGCAGCGTGTTTTGCATGAACCCCTCTTTCAATACATATTAAATTTTTCATTTGTGAGAATGAAGAAGAGATTACAACTTGCAACTGAAGTCTCAGCGGTTCTGGCGGCATCATTTTGTATAAGAACCCAATCTAATTGTTCGAGTACATAGCGCCGCTAGTGCATCACATTCACCAGACTTTTGACTCATAATTTCATAATGGACTAATTTCGAGAGCATCTCCTGTCCCGATCCTATCTTCCTCTTCCTCTCCCCCCGTCCTCCTTATTTTGTTTTTTTTTCTAATAAAACATCTGTACTTAACCACTGTTAGCACAATAAACTTTGTTGGCTTACCTTTGGTTAAACTTCCTTTGTGTATAAATTTGTATTAAAAGGTGTTTGTTTCTTACAAATAAATAAATAAAATAATACTTTAACTTTTGCCATTACTTAAAAATATTAAATTTTACAGGAACAAATATAAATACATGCCCAGAGTAAATATACATTCAGATTAAAAAAGCGCTAGCGGATAAAGTTTACAATTTGCTTGGTACGGATAAAGAACCGGTTTGCCTTATTAAAAAGTAAGCGGCTTACGCCGACACCCTGGGAACTGTCGCCTCGTTTTTTAATCTATTTAATTTATTGTCCTAATATTATAATACAGGGTTATTCGAAATGATTAACTCAATTTCGCACGTTCTCCTCTGATACACGCGGTCAGCTCGAGCTTTTTCCTTTACGAAAACATCCAGTTTTGCTCAAGTTGGTGATGTCATCGACAAATGCTCTTTGTAATTAGAGATTCAATGTTAAAATGGAAGCGAAAGATACGCTGCAGTGCAGTTGCCGTTACGGAAAACCTTGTGGTGCATACTAGCCATTTTACTCAGAACCTACGCGAAATGGCTGCTTGGCGGCGCGAGCACTCTAGTGGTCGTTTGCGCAACTATGAGCAATCTAGCGATGGGATTCGAAACTTTCGGACCTCCTCTTCCAATTCCATATTACTCATAATTCAGGAAATATAGCTGTACTAAATTGAGTCCATAATTTTGAATAACCCTTTATGATGTTTTCATCCAGTTCGTTATGCTTAAGGCTGCTGTGTTAGCCTGACAACGGAAGCCTCTGACGACGTGATCAGCTTTCTTCCATTCTTGCTGATGTCCTGAACTATCGAACCAACCCGCTTTAATATACCTCGCAATTGACTATTGACGGCTCTTCAAACAGTTGATATGACTTATCTCACTCATGGTTGTATCTCGTTGTCTCTTTCGCTAGACACCATTTTCTTTAATGGTGTACCAGACGTGTCCTGGCACACAAGCGAACTGTAGAGGCCTGCTGATCCCAATCTACGAAGCGGTCTGGAGGGGAGGGGGTGGCGACCTATCGTTCCCTTTTGCAAGAGGGAACGACGACGATTTCTGTATCACTTTGCCTTTTGCACAAAATTCCTTTTTGTACAAACTCGGATTCTGCTCTGCGTGCCTTGTCCGTGGTCATTCGATGGTCTGGTTCCGTGAGTGTTGGTCGTCCGGGGGATGGTCCAAGAGTCAGCGGGGGGTCAAAGAGTCAATGGGGGGTCAAAGAAGAAGAAAGCAGGTCGGTTTCAAGTAGAGCGAGGTAGAGCGGTCGGTGGAGCAGAGGTGATATCGGTTGGAGCGTCGCTGGATGACTGCCGATTTTCACGTTTTCCGCCTGTATACAAATACCACCTAGGCGCTACGCCGGGCGGCCTAGTTGGCATCTAACGGCGCTATCGACACAAAAATCTGCATCGAGTAGCGCCGTGAGATTTACTCGACATCACCGTCTCCCTCCCACCGCGTCATCTCGCTCTGTCATCTTTATTCAGTCAAAGTTAGAGTGGTCTGAGGGAACATACTCATCCCCAGACCACCCGACATATACAAAAATATCGGGAATCGGGCCTGTGTGCGAACAGGGAAGCAACATTTATTTTCCACACGACCCGATTCCCTTACAAGTTACAATTATTCACAAAATATAAAAATGGGCGGCAAAGCGTCCGATACAAATGGCTTCAAAAAAACGTCTCAACGGTCGAGAAAGCATTATAGTTTTAATAATTTCTGTTATTTCAATAAGTAATTGTAATTTATAGTTTCAATAGGTAAACCGAGTTTATAGTTAACATACCTTAGAAATTTATGTTGAAATTTTCCAATGGAGTCGGAGTGAATTTTATAGTGAGGGGACCATGTAGAAGAATTATATTCGACTTGACTACAGTATAATAATTTTAGTGTTGAAATATTCCTGAAGTCTCTGGCATTTCGAAGAATAAAGCCGAGCATTTTTAAACCTTTATTAGGTATTTAAATTTAGAATCGATATCAATGCCAAGATCATTAATTTCGTAGACAGGCGAGAGAGAAATATTGTTGATTTTATATTGAAAGTTGAGTGGATGATTCATTCTAAAAAATCTGATCCTATGGCATTTACTAATGTTTAAAAGAAGTGTGTTAAGTTCACACCAATCTTATAATTTATTTAAATTTAATTGAATGAGAAAAGAGTCTTCAATAGTTTTTATTAGTTTGAAGTGTTTTAGATCGTCGGCGAAGAGCAGCACAATAACACTGTTATCAAATACAGTTATAATATCATTAACCTATTAACCGATTGTGACGTATTTATACGTCATTTGTAAACAGTATCGAGTACAGGTAGTGCGTATAAAAACGTCTTCGAAATATATGCTGTACCCTTGAACGGGCAGGACTTAGTTTTAAGTTTTACGAATGTGTGAGTCATCGGTACTTGCATCGACATAAATTTAAGACACACAGGAAATCAGATGCGCTTTGCTGTTGTGTGGTGTACATCTGTGCTTGGTAAGCGGTGACGAATACGTATTTATACTTCATACTTTCGTATCATATTTAGTTTATTTTTCATGCCTTTTATTACCATTCGCAACATTTCTATTTTTTTGTAAAATACACAATTTTTTTTTATATATATTTCGAATATTTTTTTTCAATTCAATGTTTCCATTTTCTTTTTGTACTTCACTTATTTTTTTGTGATTGTTTATTTTTCTGTACATTTTTATATATAAATAACCGAAGAAATATATGTTTCATTGTATTTGAATTAATTCTAAGCATTAATAAAAAATTAAAAAATCTGAATTACGTCACGCGGGCGTGACGCGAAAATACGTCATTGTAAAAAAGTGGGATCCCGGTGTACGAGTATGTTACGTAATTAAAAAGGACAGTCCCCGGTTAACAGGTTAATAAATGTACGACACATATACTCGTGTTGCTACACATTCGGTAACTGTACTTTTTTATTATTATTTAAATGCCCTGAGTGTTTTTACATACAAGTACACAATTTTTAAATCACATAAAAAATAGAAAACATGGTCATAAGTTAGTTACACTTGAAATGAGAAAAAATAAAACACCACGAAAGCTAAAAATACACTGGAATATAAAGGAACAGAAAAAATAAATAATGCAATATCCACAAAGTCAATATTAACATTAATAACAAAAAAGCAAATAATGTAAAAAGTTGTAGTTAACGATAATTTATAAACTAGGTAGAAATAATTCGTTCATACTTTTTTTGATATTTGCCAAGTTCAGATTATTGTCAAATACATCCATATCATTTAAGTATTTGTTACCAAGACTGTGTAAGCGTTGAATTGGGGAATGCAAACTGTAGTTGGGACGGGATATACATATGTAAAATGTTAATGTTTGTCTTGTAGTTCGTTTAGGTTAGTTGAGGTTACCCGCCACTTTCCCACCCCGGTATTAGTAACTTATGGTTACTCCTTCAGGGTGCACGTCAAGGACTCTAATTTTTTGGTTGAACGAAGCTAAGGTTATAAATGATTCTAAACCCTCAAGTGTCCCTGCATAGCATTAGCTTAGAAGGAGGTTAGTAAAATTCCACAGCCCAAAATGGTTAGTACATACGTACGGTCGACAAAAGTGGCTCTAGTAAGTATAGTGGCTCTGCTCTACTCGTCCGTTGTCCGTAGATGAACATGGTGGGACGCGGAGAAATACTAACATAAAACAGTAAACGGGAGAAACAAAATAAATTAATTAAGATTACATAGGACTAGCCGTTGCCAGGACACCAAGGCAGTCCATCCGAAGCAGTGTCAGGTGGATTCTTGTTTCTACCACCCTTCCCAAGAGACATTGCGCCAGTCGTCAGGATTATCCCTTAAGAAAAGTGTGATTGGGGAGAGGGTAATAAAAAAGAGAAAAAAAATACCCTGAAAACCCTAGGGATATAGAGGGGTTCGGGCGGCCGGGAGCGTCGCACTGAGTCGGGGAGACGGAAAGGCCGTCACCACTAAACATGCTCCATCAGGAAGTGCACGAGGGATCCGGCTAGAGCCAGTCAGAAGTAGATGACTGCCTCGGGTTGCAAGGATAGGGTTGATTTTTCCACTCCCTAAAAGGGGAGGTGGAACAGTACATAATAAAAATATTTTTGAGTTCAGTTCGCCTGAATATCTCAAAATGTTTTTGAGTTCTACACGAGGAAAGATTTTCGTACCTAAAAAACAAAACTCATCATGATAGGGCAAGAAAAATAGTAAACAAAATAATGCCAGTAGACGCTTTAGTGCAGAGTAAAAATTTTAAAGTTAAGAGTTGAATTTTAAAAAAAAAGATGTATAAGGTATATTAAAAATGGCAGGAATCTATAAGAAGTAGAGAATATAACAAGGTGTCGTTTAGGTTAGTAGAATTTACAATTTAATCATTTTAATTTTCCGTCTGTTATTACAATTACTGTACGACAGGTATACTTATGGATTTACCTACCGCTGATAGATCCGTCATAACCTCTCTCTCTCTCTTTCTCAAAAATGACGCACGTCAGAAAGAATGCTTCCAGCGGAACTCTCGGCGGCTGGGCTATATCGCTAAATGTGAGGGTCATTCCGTTTCGCATCTTCATAATATTCGACACAAGTATTCGACTAAATAGTTATTAAAAGTGTTTTGAAAGAAAGGTCAATCAAAATAAACAAGTTTTCGATCAATAGCGAATGAACTGATCTTGCTGTACCTACTCAATAAGAGCGAATTGTTCAAGGATAACCGGAAGGTACGACAGTTAGACAAAAATTTTAGGATTAAAAACATATGTAGTTACTCGTACCTGTTGTGTTTTTCGTAATCCCGGGTTTCGGGTTGTTTTTTTTTTTAAAATAAGATACCTTCGTATCAAAAGGGATCATCAATTTAATTAATTCAGCACATTAATAACCCTATATGTAATACAAATAGACACACTTACAATACTCGTCTCAATTTTAACCCCTTAGGTGCCACCGAACGATATATCGTTCCGATACATTATTGTACTCGAGTGCCACAGAACGATATATAGCTCGAGCCATAAAATTCGTCACGCGTTACCCACGGTGCTAAAATTACGTCACATTATTGAAAACATCCAAAAATGAAAGTAATCAAAATAAAAAATAAATATATATATATTCATGGATTATCGACACTTCTCCAGTATTTAAAAAAAATACATGTGGCACCTAAAGGGTTAATGAAGGATTAGTGGTTCCTAAGCATAAAAACAAATATGGACAAGGAATTATAGATCACATGATTCCTGGATGTATAAATATGTTACCCGCTAAAATAACAACAAAAAACTGTATTAAAACTTGGCTAGCTGAAAGAAGATATTTGGATTTGATGATAAGGAAATATTATTTTACGTATGATTTATTGCTTTTGTTTATGTAATATGTTTTTGTAGAAATATTTTTGAGTAACATTCTTGAGAAATATTTATGGTTTAAGTTTGTTACATATGTTTTTATTTTATATATACATATATTTATATATATTTTGTAACCTTGTCTGTAAATTTCTTGTTTTGAGTACCAAACTCCCGTTAGACAAACTGCAAAAAAGTAGTTTATCGGGCTTTTTTGCATTGTATTTTTTCTTTTGTAATTTCTTATCCATATCCGCAACTGATAAACAATTTATCAGCGTTCCAAGAAAGTCATTGCTACGAAAAAAATCCCCTTAAGCGCCCATAGCTCACGTTTAAGCCAACTTTTTTACGACCGAACCTCGAAGACTCGGCCGTGATCTAATATATCGGTAACGGATGTACGTATTATGATACCGCAGCATATCGGATATATCGATACCGGGTCCACAGATATTAGCGTTCTAACTGTTCCGAGATATTAAACCATATTTTGGTATTCATATAATTAATTATATATAATAAAAGTGATATATTCAGAATATATTTTTTATTCCATAATGCTTTTCACTGGAGTTCCTTATTCTACAACCCTTTCAAAGATGCAGATTTTGTCATATTGTCGTTGTGTAATTATACGTCGAATTTATAAATCTTTATTTAAAAGTGTATAAAAAATCATCTCATCAAAACACCTTGTTATGTTGGTACCATTGCATTTGGAACATCTCACGTCACACGCGCATTCTGTTTTTGGATTAATATGGAAATATTTATTTCTAGCTTTTGTTTTGTATTTTAAATATGTATATTTTTAGTTTTGGCGAAATTTAAACTTAATATGGATAACTTTAAGCTCTATAATTTTTGTTCAATATAATAAAATATTATTAATGAAAGAAATTAGAGTATTCAGCAAAGCAATTATTAATACAGATATTATGATAATGTTAATGCTCAATACTATTATTATTATTCTTTGAGTTAAAGATTCTAAAAAGGTACATAATTTTATTACTTATGTTTATTTATGGTTTACCATTAATGGAATTTAAAATTATGTTTGGTAAAGCTCATCCTTGTTTTGACTTTTGACATTCTAACCACAAAACCGACCGGCCATAGATTCGGAGCGTTTTGACGGGCTTTCAAAAATTATTTTAACTATTAAAACTAACTTTAGAAAAAAACGAAATATACTGGTATTTAAATTTGAACGATATTATTAATAAAAAAAGAAGAAAAAAATAGACGGAATCTCCAAATTACGTATAGTATAACGGTGATGATGGTAGCGTAAGCATCAGTAATAATAATATGAGCCAATTCATAAGTAGAGCAGGATTTATCTACATAAGTAAAGTAAAAAAAAATACAACGATGGGTACCTTGCATTTTAAATACATGCACCTGCAGCTAAATGAGTTTTTATCACCTGTAGAGTGCAGACCAGCCGATGCAATCTATTGCACAATATAATTGGGCTTTTTGCACGCGGCAGGTGAAAACCATCCGTTGCCTGGAACTTATGCAAATGTCTTTAGTAACGGAAGACCCTCGCAACGGCAAGCGATTGTCTTCGTTCTTTATTCATGCCGTAATATTGAAACGAAAGATTCCGGGAAGATTATTGTTGCGATGTGCAAACTTCCGGCGATGGTTCAGAATTTTTTTCGGAAACAAGCTTATAGACTACTGGGTGCTGTAATGGTAATAATAGAATTACTGAACGAATTCAATTGAGAGTGCCTAACAGACAAACCAGACAAAACCAAACACTAAACCTACCCCAATGCAACACTAACTCATAACAAAACACCTTTTTTCACCGCGCTTCACTCATTCGTTACACTTCATATAGTGATTTCGACCTATTCAACTCAGCCCCTCATAATTTCACACTTCAGAAAACCGACAAATTTAAGATAAAAAATTAATTAAACACATTGTCTTACTTATTTGATTCTTATGCGCCGATTCATCGTTGGTATAGGTAAACCGGCCTTACTCTCGGTTTAATTTTTTTAAATATTATGCTGACGTCTGCTTGTGGCGGTCCAGAGGAACTCAGTCTTAGAAGGATTCAGCTTCAGTTTCTTTGAGATCATCCATAGAGTAATTATTGCTTCTAGACAGTCAGTTGTGCGAATGTTTAGACTGTATTTCTCCTGGTGAGCAGCAAAAGTAAACTTACTGGTCATCTGGCTGGTAGCAATGGGATAGAAGTCCAAATGATAAAATAATTTTTCCGACATCATTTATGAAGAGGATAAAGAATAGTGTACCCAGAACGGACCCCTGGGGTACTCCATATAAAGGGGTTGTGGTTCAAAGGCAGATATAACCTAGCCTTCTCAGTATCAATATTGAATGCACTACAATATGCGTACCTAATTAACACAGCGAAGCTAGCCGTTGTTGGTACGTACCTAAAGTAATTAACAGAAAAATTTGAAACTTTTCATAGTCCGAGACATTCTAAATAACTATAAATATTTGTTCCTGTAAATAATTATTATTGAAAATCTCAAATAAAATATTGTTTCAAATAAGTATCTACTCTTCTTTTACCAATAACCTTCTAATAAATATAATATCGATGACAAATAGGATTTAAACAGCAACTGCAATATCATGCAATGTGCAGTGTCTTTTTAATATTGTGTCCTGCGCGTGCAAAATCATATCTTCTCAAGCGAAAACTTTGTAATTTAACGTTTTAATCTGGAGTGACCTACCAGGTAAGCGTGTTTCTGTATCTGTTTGTACACAATAAGATAAACTCTAGCAAGTAGTATTTGCACAGCGCCCTTGAGCAAATTTTTGACACAAAAGTATTATTATTATTATTCCAAACATTCGAATTATATTTAAATTAGTTGATAGGACATCATCAAAAGTATTATGATTATTATTCCAAACATTCGAATTATATTTAAAATAGTTGATAGGACATCATCAAACATATTTTCTATCGGTCTCTTATTATTTATTCATATGGATAATGTCCATAGCCAGTGGATCAACACAATTTAAGAAAAAAACTATCCTGATAATTTCGGCATGAGATTTTGATGAATTCACATTTTTTTCGATGAGCTGACAAATATCTGACCCACATTAAATCTTACCGCAGCTCAACTTAAATTCTGTCTACGAAGATAGCCTCCAAAAAAAAACAACCAACTATTGAAATTCGGATGCTCCAAGAATACAACGCAACGGTTTCAACACTGTTTTCGCTGGTCCCGCCTGTCTTACGAAATAAATAAATGCTATTCGTGTTTAGAGTTTCATAGTGTGGAGATGATTTTAAAATAAATTTCGTTTCAGACTTAGATTCACAAGGAACTCCAGTGAAAATTATAATGGCTTTAAAAATATATATTCATATAGATCAGCAAACGCCGATTCTGAATATATTATTTTTATTAAATATAATTATTTGCAGAATTTATAAATCGGTATTTAAAAGTGAATAAAAAATCATCTCATCAAAACACTTTGTTATGTTGGTACCATTTCATTTTGAACATCTGACGTCACGTGCACATTCTGTTTTTGGATTAGTATGGACATTTATATTTTTCGATTTTATTTTGTATTTTAAATATGCATTTTTTTTTGTTTATAAATTAGAGTATTCATGAACAAAGCAGTTATCAGTACGGATATTATGATAATGTTAACGCTCAACACTATTATTATTCTTTGAGTTAAAGTTTCTAAAAAGTTACATAATTTTATTACTCATGTTAAGATATGGTTTACCATGAATAGAATATAAAATTATGTACGGTAAAGCTTATCCTTGTTTTGACATTTGACATTCTAATCTCAAAACCGACCGGTCATAGATTTGAAGCGTTTTGGCGGGCTTTGAAAAATTAAAACTTATTGTCATATTACTAGTAACGAAAATTACAAGATTACCAATTTGATAATCCAGGGGTGAGGTTGATGGAAGTCGTAGCAGAAGAAGACGCGACACTTCATGACTTTTAATCTAGATAATTCTTTTTTCTGCAGATACTCCACACAGCAACTTCATATCTGGGGATCCTGTGTGGAGGATCTTTTAGAGGATAGAAACGAGTGAATCTGGGTCTTGAAAAGACCCATGTTGTAGGTGGGAGGAAACACAGGCCGGCAGATCATTCCACAGCCGAGCTGTTGAACACAAGAACGAGTCGTAGAAGCGATCCGTTCTCGTGTGACAAATGTTAATCGTGTACAAATGTTGGGCGAGCGTTTGTCGTGTTTCCCGACTGTGCAAGGGTGCCGAAGGGATTAATGACGCTAGTTCTTGAGAGGATCTTTCATTAAAATACCGGTAGAACATGGTCAGCATTCCCACCTGACGTTTGTACTCCAAAGATTGCAATCCGTTTGTTAAGATAGGCGAACCTATCAAACAGATCGCCTGTTTCTGCACAGAGTGAAGGGTTTTTTTTTCAGATATTTTGGGGCTCCCGACCAGAGGTGGCTGCCAAATTCTACGGTGGGGCGCACTTGCGATTTGTACAGGGTCAGCAGTTGTGTACTATTAAAGTATCTGCGGGCTCTGTACAGTACACCCAGCTTCTGAGAGGCTAACTTTACTCTGGCTTCGATGGAGCCCCCATACCTGAGCTGGTCACTTAGGGTCACACTAAGCATATCAATGGAGGGCTTGTTGGGGAGATTGCTTCCATTAAAGGAGACTAGATTGTCATTTCGATCCCTTTTAGACGTGATCATTTTTTGAAACATTAAATTCTACGACGTTATTTTTACCTCAAGAGGAAACCCTCTCGAGGTTAACCGTCCATTCTGTGCTTCAAAGTATGAGGGGAAATCGGCAGAGTTGTTTCAGGTTCCGGGTTGCATCCAGAAGAGTGCCGGTGAACGGAGCCTTGACGATAGGGGCAACAAAATAAATTATTTTGTCTATCTCTACCATCTCAACTCTGTCTGTATAGTATCAGTATAATAAGATTATTTACACCCTCAGTTTCTAAATTGTTATATTATAATATCTAAGTGAGTCTGCTACTCATGAATATTTTAAATTGTGTTTTTAATTTGCATGCGTGTAATATTCATGTTATTTTCTAATTATGTTAGGTTAGGTTATTTTGTGGTCTTGCTCTTTTGATATTTGTACTTTGCATTTGTTTATTTATACCCCTAGTTTATTATAAAATTTTGCATTGAAGTGAAACTGCTACTCGTGAATATTTTCAATTGTGTTTTTAATTTGAATGCATGTAATATATATGTTATTTTCTAATTATATTAGGTTAGGTTATTTTGTGTTGATTTTCTTGCTCTTTTGATATTTGTACTGTACATTCGATCATTTATACCCCCAGTTTATTCTACATTGTGCATGTAAGTGAAACTGCTGCTCCTGAATATTTTATGTCATCCTTTTATTTTGCATATATATACTATAATAACAGATATACTATAATATATGTAGTATATCTGTTATTTTACAATTATATTAGGTTAGGTTAGTTAGTATAAAGCGCACTTGAGGTGAACCTTCACAAAACAGCGCTATAGAAATTTACTCTTATTATTATAAGAGATACAGTTTCCAAGCTGCGGAGAAGCGAGTTCAATTCCGAGAACAGATCCGAGGATGCAATTACTACCGCAAGAAAGTGGTGGCTTGTATCTTTTTAATATAATAATTAATCTACGAGTTATGGCCAGTACCGTTGTGCAATTTATACGCAGCACCCAGGCAACACGAACCCGCTGCGTCTTGTGAATAATAAATCGATACAACGGTAAGACGTGGTCAGTGGTCAAATCAAAATATTGTTGTTCTGCAGTACAGAGTATCGGGACAGTTAGACCCCCCGCTCTTTCAGAATGGTGAATTTTTTTATTGGTTGTTACTTTTTAAAAACAATGTTTTTGTTTAAGGTAAATTTTGATACTATCTTGCGGGAATGGGTGTAGAGGGTTGATCTATCCGGAGGATTTGTTACGGCTTTTAAAATTTTGTTCGTTTTTTTTTCGTGCCGGAAGAGGCTTTTTATGAACATGTTTTCATGGGAGGGGGATAATAATAATAATAATTATCATCATCATCATCATTGGATTACTTCTATAGCGCCGTTTTCGTGGGAAAATCACCTCAAGGGCGCTTTACGATTAATTTATATATCACTTTGAAGAATTACGTATACCTTACAGCTAAAATTTATTGCACAATGGCTTACAAGTAATTATTGATTGTTTTTTGTGTTTAATTCGTAGAACTCCATTTAATTTTTTTTTTTTTTATAATGTAAATCATATTATTATTAAGTTCTGCAAGTATTTTTTAGTTTTTATCATTGTGATAGGCAGTTTGAAAATGGCCTTGAACGCCGAAACAGCTGTCACAATAATAAAAACTAAAAATACTTGAAGAAATTAATAAAAACATTATTAAATTTGATTTACATTAAATTTAAAAAAAAAGCTTATTAGTAAGATTTATAATTATTGACTTACAACTAAGACTTATAGCTATGGATTAACTACTGAGACTTATAATTAGTGACTTACATCTATGGCTTATAGCTATTGACTTACAAGTTAGACTTAAGTAGGCATAACTAGAATATAAACCTAATACATATATAAACCTGGTACATATCTATGACCCAGTGCATATTTTATACACAATACTGCAAAATAACTTAAAACTAGAGTCTTACAACTAACATACCTATTCATACTATTATAAATACCTGTTATGATTATTGGGATTTCATCACGACGCTTGTGATGGTGGGCACTTCCAAATTTCGGTGTAATTGCTCCCAGGGCTTACCGGGTGGCTTTATTTTGAAATATTTGTTATCTTTTTAATCGCATTCGGAAGCGTTTGTGCAGATGTCTTACTGTTTTATGGTTAAGTATTATATTTTTACTCGTCCCAAGTAAAATCTTATGTCAACACGTCACCAGGAGATGAATGCTGCCATAGGAAAAACGTGAAACTGCACAATATTGTGACGTGATGTCAGAATAGTTTCTCTTCATTAAACAGCGCGTAGATCTCGGATCAAAAACAAGAAAGCCTTTCCGGTAGAATAACGGCAGCTTTGCATTCCTCCAACAAAAGGTTCATTCATCACCTTCCGCACCTTTCTGATGCAACAATCAACCTGCGTCCCTTCGATGAAGAGAGACTATAATGCAACCGCAGCAGTAGAACCGGAATTAATTCATATTTTTCAAGTCGAATTGTAAACTGTAAAACGAAGCCACGAAGCAAACGGTTGAGATCATTTTCATCTTGGTCGCGTGGCCTTCAAGTTTCTGACCTTCACCTTTTGCTGTGATCCGTTTGACTAATTCGAGAATTGAGGAATATGGGAACAAATGGCAGCATTCCATTCACCGGCGGAATGTTATGGTATGGCAAACTGTTTTTATACGCGAACAACAAAATTGTTCGAGAAAGTTTACAGATCTCGGGTGATGCAATTTATGCCATTCGGATCACGGATTTTCAGCGTTCATAGATCTAAGTTCTCGCTGCGCTTCGGTTTAGTTTTCTTTTTGTTTTAGTTCATTCTTTATTTACTACCAAGAGCTGCAATTACATAATTTTGCAGGGAATAAATTGTGTATTCAAGTATTCAAAGCAACCCATACTTTTTGAAGATGTATAATCATTGAAGATATTATTAAAACAATCTCAAATGAAATATAAAACGTAAAAGACACAACAAATGAAAAAGGTAACGCCATCGAGTCCCAGATGCGACTGTTACATTTTTATTATCTGTTAATTTTCTGTTTCATATTTCTTTTGAGGTTTTTTAAATATTGTCTTCTTTTTTTTTTTAAATTTAATGTAAATCAAATTTAATAATATTTTTTATTAATTGATAAACTAAAGTTTTTTTAAGACAAGATTTTTGTGCATAGCGCAAAGGGTAACAATTATTTTTATAAACAATAATTATTAGCCTGAAACACTCATCCAAATTGAAAAAACCTTCCGAGAAAAGATAAATGTCGCCGACAGGACTCGAGCCGGTAGAGCATCTGACCGGCAATCAGAAGGGTGCAGGTTCGAGTCCTGTCGGCGACATTTATCTTTTCTCGGAAGGTTTTTTTTCAATTTGGATGAGTGTTTCAGGCTAATAATTATTGTTTATAAAAATAATTTAATAATATTATTAAGTTCTGCGAGTATTTTTAGGTTTTATTATTGTAACATATAGAAAGAAAGGGTCTTAGATTAAATTTACTTGAACGATGAGAAATTAATAAACGAACGAATGATCCTAATATAACATTAATTTGAAAAAATTAAGGATTATTACATATTAACCGCTTCTCAGTATGTTCACATTATCAAAACAATATAACACATTTAAATAAATCAATTAAGAAATCGTTATAAGTTAAATACGGGGAAACACATTATAAATGTAAAAACTTCACAGAATAGAGAATTTGAATTATTTTCTAACTAAATCGGTTTCACCGATAATAAATCATTATGTTTAAAAACCCGTCCAAATTTGTATGGGGGGGAATAAATAAAATCATATAAATAAGTCGTCACAATGTGGATTAACCGCAGTTTATGTGATCTTGAATACCGAAACAGCTGTGACAATAATAAAAACTAAAAATACTTGCAGAACTTAATAATATTATTAAATTTGATTTACATTAATTTTAAAAAAATTAAAGGAGTTGTACGAATTAAACACAAAGACAATTAATATATTATCTTCAATGTTAAAAAAATATTACTATGAGATTTATAATCTTCAATTAGTTATTCAAATAAAAATTAAATATATATATACCGGTCAGTGGCTGAGTTGGCATCGCGTTTGGGTCTCACGCAGGCGTCGTGAGTTCAATTCCTCGGCTGGCTAAGTCCTCCATCACGACACAAGCAACATCTTCCGCTTACTGTGATGGTAGTAGGAGATTTTCAAATATCGTCAGGTTATTCGTAACCAGTGAATATTTGTTTTTTTTATTTAAAAATTAAAAAAAAAAACTCTACAAAAAAATCCCATTATCCTTTAAAAATCACAACAACCATAATAAATTTAAAAATCAAATAAAACACTGGATACGTTGCATGGGGAGATCTGAAATAGAAAATATATTAACACCAAATACAGACTAACACAGAAACCACTCAACTGCACTTAAAACACCTCACCTTTTCATCAATCACGCCAATTTAAAATAATGTAATTTAATATTTTGTAAATGAAATCTTCAGCACGGAAAATCCCAGTGAGAGATATCATTATTTGTTATTTTTTAATAAACATTATTAATGGTTATCATCATAATGTAAGTTTTACTTGATTAAATTCCTGTCATCTAACAGTTCTTCTTCTTCTTCTGATTCCAGGATAGCATGGGAGACGATATGGAGGAGCTGAGCTTCTCCGAGTGGCCCGACCCACCGGGGAGCCATCCCTGGCTGCCGGCCTATGGCTTCCAGACCTCCCAGGACCATCAGCTCGAGAAGGAAGACTTCTTGGACCCTGCAGGTACTTGCACATAACAAGACACAATACGGCTGATACAGCTGTCTTTATTATTAATTGTTATGATGAATAATCACCTGCAAAAGTTTCGAGGCACCTTTTATCTCATTTGGCATTTTTTTTCCTTACCGTGGTTTATTTCTACAAATAATAATGTATGAACATACTTTACGTTTCCTTTCCCATATAAAAACGACAGTTATATTGAGATGTCGTAAAATAAAGAAAAATAAATTCTTTAGTAAAAAAAAAATACGACTGCAAATACCTTGAACGCCATGACACGCAGAACATTAAATTAATGGTGAAGCCTGTGGTCATAATAATGGCATTCCGGATAAAGGTGTGGCCTGTTTATCGACGGGCAAACGATGACCAACGTTCATTTAAATTGTATGCAAGTCCATTTGTGAAACAGCTGTTGCTGTTTTGAAATTAGGTAAAGGTGATGCAACCTTTTTTTTCAGTAGGTATCAAGAACGACGAGTTAGTTAGTTAGACGGCTCAGAGATGGTGGAGGTCAAAGTGGTATGCTGAGGTTATCTAGACAGTTCACGGCATCGGTAGTCACTTAGTCCAAGATGTGCCGTAGGGAAACTGGTGAAGGGGACATTCTTCTACGGTATGTTCATAATTCAGAGTCCAGTGGCGGTTTTCTCTAACGTTCGTTTGTGCAATGAACTCCCATAAGTTTACCACACTTTAAACAGTGCACCATTCAAATTATTTGCTAAAAATCCACACGTCCGTACTGATGGTAATACTGCCCAAGAGCGAGTCCAAAATTAATTCTATATTTGCGTTATGAATTCAGCGTCTATGGGGCTTTCTGTCCTATGGAATGGTTCGTACTCGTACATACATTGTCATTGTCGTGGCGCTTCGGCGGGAAACCGTGCAGAGCGTGCAATGCATCTACCGCAGTTATATGAGGATTTGTTAACAACAAATTTGTACGGAATAGTATTTTGCAAGAATCAGCTGACTTTTGCTATGATTGTCGTGTTTGAATTTGTTATTTACTGGAGGTAAATATTTTTAAATTAAAAAAACGAACAGTAAAGTTTCTTACATAAGTTGTGATTTTCGTATTTAAAATTATTTTTTGTAACCTACGACATTATAATACATTATTCATTAGCCACGGACCGGGCGTTTTAATGAATCGCCGAATTGTTTCTTGTTGCTAGGTCGCTAGTTTCTGGTGCAAGTGATATGATGAAATCCCTAATTTGGAATACATAGTGTTTTTTTATATATAGAAGAATTTTTTTCTCTCCTTTTAGTCTCCGATTGAACTTCCGATGATATTCCAACCGCTACTGCTTAGGTTCCATTTGTTCATCGTATATGCACAGCGACTGTAACTGCACTGGATGCGGTTTATTGAGATCCACGTCTTTCTTTCGGGGTAGAGAGAACCCTGGCGGTTTAATAGTCGAGTCCACAACAAGATTCTTGTTTTTCGCATCCCAGGTCTGCTATTGAGTTTGCAACGACTCTTCGGGAGAGTGTCGTGACTGAAGCAGACTTTCGCCTTCAGTCCCCTGGATGTGAGAAATGAGATTATAATACCTGGAAATCTATAGAAAAGCATTGGTATTTATTTTAGGGTGACAGAGTTGCATTTTCGATCGAATTGCGTTGTATTTGCATTTACAATTTTTAAACCTTTATTTATATCAAAAGTATATGACTTGCAAATTCAGAATAATAATACTAATAATATACTTGACATTATTATTTTTTAGTATTCTATACATTCATGATGTAGAAAGTATCGCTTTCGCTATTGTGTATATCAATAAAGTGGTGAAAACAAAGTATTTTTTAAATTAATTTATTAAAACTATATTCAAACAGATCAACAAACGCCGATCCTTAATGTATAAGTTTTATTGTGTGTAATTAATTATACTTAGAATCGTTATTTAAAAGTTATTAAAAAACAATCTCATCAAAAACGCCGTTTTTCGTTGGTGCCATTGGAGCGACGTCACGCGGTTGTTCGCGCCTAAATTCTTTCTGTGTAAATTCATTCTGCGTGTGACCGTATGACGCTCCTGTGACGTCATCTGTCACCGCTCTGATTCCGTTCGATTTGGTGATCTTTTAAAAATTCTAACCTTAAGAATTCATTTAAATATGAAAATGAACTTTAAAAATACTGGTATTTAAATTAGAAGGTCAACATTGTTATAAAATTATTATTTTTTAAATTAACTCTAGTTCCTTATTCTAAATACTTTAACGAGAGTGGAGGGGAGGTAAAGCATATAAAATCTTTAACTGATCTCTCAGCGGCAGATCGTATATTTTTTTCCGAAAAAAACATCAATTATATCGACTTTTCTTCGAATGATGAATGTAAATAAGTCCAAAGTCATTGGTGTTTGAAAGAGAGAGTACGAAAACAGTGTGCAATTTAGTTGTGAATGATGAATACTTGGAGCAGGTCGATGAGTTTGTGTATTTGGGAAGTAGGTTTACGAGAGATGGAAAGAGTGATAGGGATATTGAAATAAGGGTGAATGCAGGAAACTCCATTAACGGAGGACTGAACGTGGTTGGCGCAAACAAAAAGTTGTCCAAGAAAACGAAGCTAGCAGTCCACAATGGAGTGCTGATACCAACCCTGATGTATGGCAGTGAGGCATGGAACTGGCAGAGGAAGGATGAAAGTAGACTGAATGCTGTAGAAATGAGATCTCTGAGACGAATGTGTGGTAAAACCATGTATGATCGAGTGAAAAATGTTGAGACTCGTAGTGAGCAAGATTAAGAAAGGGACGCTTAGATGGTTTGGGCATGTAGAGCGAATGAACGAAGAGAGGAGTGTAAGGAGAATATTTGACGCGAATGTGGGAATAGAAGAAGAAGCCGTGAACGCCCGAGGAAGACATGGCACGATCAAGTGAATCAAATACTCGAGTCAGAAGTCGGAATAACAGAAGAGAATTTATGAGGCATTGTATGAATGTGAATGAAGCAAGAAGTGTATGCCAAGATCGAGTTGTTTGGCGGTCCGTTCTCTCTGCCTACCCCTGCGGGGAAACGGCGTGATGGTTGGTTAGTTAGTTAAATATTCCAGTCGGAAACAAAGAGGAAATAAAAAAAAACTGGTAATAAACAAGTAATTGTACTCGTTCGAGTTACATAAATTCTTATCGTGATAGTTATTTATAGCACTTCGCTTTCAGCATTCAGTATTAACAATATGTTCAACAACCTTGTTCCTTGTTCTAGAATCTAGACTCTAGAGGCTACTATCGAACGTGTCACGTTTTGGACATTATGACTTACTGTAAAAGATTTTATTGCTTTTGTTTGAGTGTAATTAAATTTATAAATTACAGTTGTAAAAATGTATTCTGAGCAGGTGGCCAAAAGAGGAACTACGAGTAAATAAGCGATGGTTTTTTTTTTAAATTTCGTTTCGTTGTATAGTATTTTGTTCACGTGTTAATGATAAAATTGGGTAAACTGGAAAAACAACCGATCAGTTATTTTAATTTTCTTTTACTATAGAAACAAAACAGTACATTTGTTACAGTGAAAAACAATTTACAAAATGGATAATATGTCATATTTGTAAAAAGCATTAACTTTGTGGCTCGCCATAATTTGCAATAAAAAACGCATAAATTTGTTGTAGACCACTTTTATTTTATTAACACTCTACCGGTTTCGGTAGCACCCTTCCTTCGTCAGGAGAATATTATAACTAACTGGGTTAGTTACTGTTAGTTGTAATATTCTCCTAAATAACCCAGTTAGTTATAATATTCTCCTGGCGAAGGAAGGGGGCTTCTGAAACCGGTAGAGTGTTAATAAAATAAAAATGGTCTACAACAAATTTATGTTTTTTTTATGGATAGTATGTTTCGGTATGTTAACCGGTTAACCTAGCTCAGCAATTTACGGGTGCATTTCTTCAATTTATGGATACGATTGTGTGAAAATTATTAGATGTTAAAAATAAATATTAAATAAAAAAAAACGAAATTCATGGACAAAATTATAAATTTTTTTTAAAGTTTGAAAAAATAATTACGTATAATTTTTTGCCTTATTTCTATCTTGTTAAACGAACTGTCAAACGCGAATATGTTATAACATTTGAATCTGAAAAACACGCTTAAAAGACAAAGTGATTAGCTTGGTGTTGCCATAGTAATGACATTTTGTAGTTCCAAAATGTAATTACTGTTTTCCTTCCCGTAGGAGAGTTTATTATTTGTAAAATATTATTGATAGTTAGCTACTAGATTTAATTTTTCCTTCATATTTATACGGTGTGTGTTCAATTAATACAATCATTTAATTAATATCAATTTTTAAAAGTCTAAATTAAACTAGATAGATTATTCTGATTGTTCCGTATAAAACCTAGTTTCAGGGATTTATTTTGCATATGATGAGAAAGTGAACGGTAGAAGAAGTCAGGAACGCCTGAGGAAGACATGGCACGATCAAGTGAATCTTATACTAATATCAGATTATTCCCATTGAAAGTATTAACTATAATTACCTGATGAAAGAACTAAATTTACTAAATCTCTCAGATCGTAGAATTATTCCCCACTTGATATTTATGTTCAAAATTGTAAATGGTTTTATAGACAGCCCTGATTTAATTAACCTCGTTCAATTTCATATACCCACGAGAGCAACACGTTCCTAAATCCTGTTTAAATATAACAACACCAGGACTGAGCATTACAAACACTCGCTTGTACCTAGATTACATGAAGTTAGTAATAGATACGCAAATGTAACTGATTTATTTAACTGCACGGAAGGTAAGTACAAGAAGGCTATTCAATATATTCTATAATATTAGTATAACTTAAGTTTACTATGTTTTATATGTACGCATATCTTTTACTTTTATATCCTTCGTGATTTTTTATTCTTTATATACTTTCTGATGTCATTGTACTACCTAATGCCACATTTAATAGTTACCTTTTTAAAATTATTTGTACTATATTCTTATGCTTGTAGTTAACTGTGACATGCAATTATTGTTTATGGTAATTTATACCGTTGATATTAAATAAATAAATGTGTGTCCGAATAACAGAAGCTCTCAGCAGCCCGTAGGTAACATATTTGCATTAAAAGAAAGTTTAAAATTTAATCTTGTGATGATTCAATGACGCTCTTTTTTTATCTTTTACTCCATCTTATCTTATTTTTTGCCCAAATTATCAGAAACATGTGACTGTTATTACTTCAAGGTCGATTTATTTATAATATTTATGCTAAAGTTTACAAAAGATTGCAATGAGCCTCTTGCATAAATTTTTATTTAGCCCGTAGGTAACATATTTGCATTAAAAGAAAGTTTAAAATTTAATCTTGTGATGATTCAATGACGCTCTTTTTTTATCTTTTACTCCATCTTATCTTATTTTTTGCCCAAATTATCAGAAACATGTGACTGTTATTACTTCAAGGTCGATTTATTTATAATATTTATGCTAAAGTTTACAAAAGATTGCAATGAGCCTCTTGCATAAATTTTTATTTGGCCGGAAAAAAATCACGTGAAATGTATTTTTCTACAGAGAATACAGATGGCTACATTAAAAAAAATCTTTTGATAACATATTAAAGAAATCCGTGTTTGTAGTTTGTATTTACCCGATTTTTACGCTCTATCTCTATAGCAAACCATCTTCGTAATATGCACATTTCCGAGCGTATCGATCAGTTCTTCGATCTCGAATACTTTCTTGTTCCCGTATCGCTTCGTTCGTTACTAATTAGGGCGAGGGATGCTATTCGTTAATTCCCCCCCCCCCCTGCTACTCAGGCTCACAAATGTGACCGCTGGAAGGGATTTCACAGCTGTGATCACATATATATATATTTCCCCGTATTTGTGCGCAATATAACGCTCAATTTCACAATATCGACATTCTTCACAATAATAAATACCCTTTCAAAATCTCGATTTAGGGAGGGTCAAAAGCGAACATATGCTCATTAATATGTATGTACAATTTTAATAAAACCTTCTTATGTAATTCATCACTACTATACAATAAATCAAAAAAAAAATGCATATCATACTTTAATCTTGTATACTTTAAACTTTTATACTCTATACTTTGTATACTTTAAACTTTTACATCTCATATGTAATTCGTTATTACTACACACTAAATTTATTGTAAAAAAAAGCATATCAAACTTAATCTTTTATTTTTCAAACTATTATACTTTATATTTTATACTTGTACATCTCAATTGTAATTCTTTATTACTCTACACTAATTTAAAAATGCATATCATACTTTAGTATCTTATACTTTAAACTTTTTCTCTCACTATACACTTTTACATCTCATATGTAATTTATTATTTCTCTACAGTAAACTAAAAAATGCATATCATACCTTTAACTTATATTCTTTAAACTTTCATACTTTTAAACTTTTACATCTCATTTGTAATTCATTATTATTCTACACTAATTTAAAAAATGCAACATACTTAAAAAAATAACAAAAAAAACACTTTTTTTTTTTTTTCTTAAATTTACTTTATGGATTGTTTTATATTCTTTTATGTGTATGTATATTAATATGAACTAATCTTATCAATTTGACTGTCCTAAAACGGGATTTGCTCCTAGTTGGACAGTCAAAGCCTTCTGAAATATTTCTGTAAAATAATGCGTGTTTCAAATAAATATTATTATTATTATTATTATTATTATTATTAAAAATATTGAACCGAAGTAATACGAACGACCAAAATTTGATGCACGAGTATAATATGTGTCGAGAGCATCTCCTGTCCCGATCCTATCTTCCTCTCCGCCTTCCTTCTTATTTTATTTTTTCTAATAAAATATTTGTACTTAACCACTGGTAGCATAAGAAACTTCCTTTTTTATATAAATCTGTATTAAAATCTGTTTCTTACAAATAAATAAAAGGTCACGTTTTAGCTCCATAGAGCTTGTTCACTTCCCGTTGCCTAATGTTCCTCTCCAGCCTCCTCTGCCAGGACTGACCCGAGAATCCTTTGTGGTTGATTGATGGATTGTGAAATCAGAGCGACGCGACAGTCTCACTTCAATCTCATCTACCAAGAACTGACACAAGAACCCTTTATGGTTGAATCGTGTGCGGTTAATTCAGAGTGACGTGAATCTATCGGAAGACATAGTTTATGACCGAAATGTTAAATGACGTAATTGCAAATTGATTATATCCCAATAAAGACTAATTCTGTTCTCCGTGCAAATTGTGCATTATTTAATTAATCCGTTACAATTGTCCCTCCAGGGAGCTCGGCTCTGGACATTCGACTAGCTCAGTTTCGGCAGGCCAAGAAGCTCCTCTGCAGGGTCGTAGGCCGACAGGCAGTCTTATAATTGGGAACTGGGACTCTAATACTTTGTCAAATGAAACTACTAAATGCTTTCAAACTCAGGGTTTATTCAGAGGAAGGTACAGACACGGTAAGTTATGTTATGCTAATCAGAAGGCTAACCTAACCTCAAATGAAAGTTACGGGTGATTTCTCTCTGATATTATCTAAACGGGCATGAAAACAGGGGCTCGAATAAGTTACAACACAAAAAAGGGGGAATACAAAGACAGCTCACAGTTTAGGTTGTAGCGGCAAACGGGGGTCCTAGTAGAAGCAATTGGCAACTGCCAACATGGCTGCTCGCGCGTTCCTTTTCGAGACGTAGTCGGTGGCGTGCCAGGGATGCCATCTCCAGAGCGGGTGGAGGGCGAGTGCTTCCGAAGCCGGGTCCGAGGAGAGTGGCCGGCTTGTGTGGTTGCGACCTGTTGTTCGCAAGCGTGGCGCTCGCGTCGTTTTACCGTTGATGTTTGACGAGTGGCTAGTTTCTTTTTAGGAGCTTTCTGACGTTAACAAGCCTCATAGCTCTGTATTTATTTTGATAAAATACCACTGTTTTTTTTTTTAAATATTGCAAACTCGGTCGGTCATTGCAATTTGGTGCTTGATTTGATGAAATCGACAATTTTAGCTTGCCCGCGTTATTTTTAAGATTTTGTGAACTGATCTTTTTAATAAATGAATTAAAAATTACTTTGTAATCGCCACTTTATTAATATATACATATCAACATGTTTCGAAAGCGAAGTTTTACAATTAGACGATTTTGAAATTAGACTGTATTAGTCAATTAAATGTAATTAATAATCAATTTTTTTAAACATTTCTTGAATTTATTTTCGTATTAATATTAGTAATATAAATAATTTCTTTTTTAATTTCTAATATAAATTTGTTTTTTAAAGTTTTATAATAATTTCTTATTAACGATTTTGATTAATAATATACCTACTTTAATCAATTTTTAATTATGTTTATAAGTTGCCTATTCTTACATCATTGTGTTCTATGTGTATCATTTGTCTATACTTGACATTATTATTTTTTAGTATTCTGTATATTCCTGATGAGGAAAGCTTCGCTTTCGAAACATGTTGATATATATATTTTAGTAATGTTGTGATTACGAAGTATTTTTTTAATTAATTTATTATCAATGATGCCACAAAGTGAATAACATTATTTTGAAGTAATTATATTCTAATCATTGAAGAAGATAAAATTAACACATCCCAAATGAACCACGAAACCGAAAAAACAACAGAAATTAAAAAGATTTAAGTCGCATCTGCGACTCGAACCCAGGACCTCTACCATTAGCTCATTAGCTAAGTTGGTTAAGCGGTTACCCTGGATAGGTAGAGGTCCTGGGTTCGAGTCCCAGATGCGACTGAAATCTTTTTAATTTCTGTTGTTTTTTCGGTTTCGTGGTTCATTTGGGATGTGTTAATATTATCTCCTAAGGACAGCAGCCAATAATATGGGATTTATAAAAATGGAGGATAATATTAACAAATCTCGGACATGAAGTATGATATCGGTGTAAATGGTGTAAATTGAACTGATCTCATTAGCTAAGTTGGTTAAGCGGTTACCCCGGATAGGTAGAGGTCCTGGGTTCGAGTCCCAGATGCGACTTAAATCTTTTTATTTTCTGTTGTTTTTTCGGTTTCGTGGTTCATTTGGGATGTGTTAATATTATCTTCTTCAATGATTAAAATATTACAATGAGGTTTACAAACTTGAATAAGTTATAAAAAATAAATTGAATAATTGTATTCTTTTTATTTCATTGAAAATCATCCAGTTCAACGAGACTGCAAAAAAGGCCCTTACAGTATAGAAAATTATATTGCTGTTAAAACGTCAATAAAGACCACTTTTCTGTTGCAATTTAGAAGGCGTTAAAAATGTAATAATTGGAGTAAGTCACTGTGGTTTTTTTAATGGTACGTTTAAAAATACTAAATGCCTTAGTAATACTTCCTGAACTCACGAAAACTATGCAAGTGGCTTATCTATCTAGAATGCTATTTCATCCATTTTTTCCGCAGAGTTCGTGTGTACAATGCGTGCTGTCTGTACCGAAAATGACGCTGTGTATTTTATGAATTGATTTTTTATCTGACTGCTGCAAACACTCCTGATAGACGTGTTTATTGTATCGGATCATTATTGTACTTCTCAAAATGTCTATATACAACATTCGTAAAAAATATGAAACTTTGATATATATATTTTTTTTTTTTTACAGTAACTCCACATAGGAGGCCCCGTGGGAAATAATTTCCCTCGAGGCCTATATCATCTTTGGGGATTCTGTGTGTAGGGTCTTTTAGAGGATAGGAAGGAGTGAACCGGTGTATTGAAGATACCCATGTTGTTGGTGGGAGGAAACACAGAGGCCGGCGGATCATTCCACAGCCGAGCTGATGAACACAAGAACGAGTCGTAGAAGCGTCTCGTTCTCATGTGAAAAAATGTCAACCGTTGGGCGCGCGTTTGGCGTATTTCCCGACTGTGCACCGGTGCCGAAGGGATCAATAACGCTAGTTCCTCAGAGCATCTTCCGAGGACAGCATTCCCACTTGACGTATGTGCTCTAAAGATTGCAATCCGTTTGTTAAGATGGGTGAATCTATCAAATGGACCGCCCGTTTCTGCACTGAGTCAAGGGTTTTTTTGCAGATATTTTGGGGCTCCCGACCAGAGGTGGCTGCCAAATTTTATAGTAGGGCGCACTTGCGGTTTGTACAGGGTCAGCAGTTGTGTACTATCTGCGGGCTCTGTACAATACGCCCAGCTTCTGAGAAGCTAGCTTTACTCCCATACCTGAGCCGGTCACTTAAGGTTACACCAAGCATATCTATGTAGGGCTTGTTGGGAAGATTGCTTCCATTAAAGGAGACTAGATTTAATTGTTAGATGTCATTTCGATCCCTTTTAGACGTAATCAGACATGATTAGGTCTTTGAAACATCATATTCGACGAGGTTATTCTCACCCCAAGAGGAAACCCTCTCGAGGTAACCGTCCATTCTCTGCTTCATAGCCCTCCGAGCTGTCGGAGTTTGTTTGCCCTTTGGGGGGGTATACCGTATTATAGCATCTTATTTCTGAATATTTCGCACTGCTCATGTCAAAATCCTGGTGGAGATTGAAAAGTTCATAGAACTGAATATTAAGACAAATGTTTTTTTAGTAATATTCAGTGGCGTGCACAGAGTTCTTAACCTGGAGGCCTATTCTATTCTTTTAATGGAAAATTCCTTATCCTTTCCCTTCGACTTAAAAACTTCTTGCTTACCTGCGGTTCCTGTTCTCTCGGATGACAGCTGTCATTCAGCGAACGTCATTCTTTAAAAATATCGGTAGTTTTAACAACAACAAAAAGCAATATTATCGTAAGTACCGGCTTTAAACATTATTAGCGAGTCATTTGTCGCATAATAATGCTATTAAATGAACCGATTTAACGAATTTGCTATGTTTGTAAAGTACCTATGCCAAAAGACCGAATTGTCAAATAAAACTGATTTAAATTCTAAAAATTATAATAAACTACAAGTGTAAAGTAAGTAATAATGAACTACACGTGTTAAGTATTTGTGATTCACCTATAATTTTTAATAATAATGTGACAATTAAACCATAAACTCCTTTAAAAATGTATTTTCACTGACACTTAATCGCAGTTAAGCAAAATATCTTTAAGCCTAAGGAAAAGGGTGAGGAGTTTTCCTTTAAAGGAACCAGAACAGGCCTCCAGGGCAGGCAGTAGGAAAAGCAACGAATTAATGATGTTTGTTGGGATTACCTGCCACATCAAATATCCAAATAACTCCCTCATTTGTGCATGTTCGACCCCACAATTGCATGCAAGAAAGCCAACATAATGTGGTAATTATTTCGTTAGAAAAGTTCTACTAATTATTGGAGGTACCAACAGATGGCACTGATTGCTACATTTGTGATTAGTGCCAAAAGGCACGGCCTTTTTCGACACTAACTCAAACGAGTCTTCCCTTGAATGCGCTTTGCGCACACGTGTATATTTTTTGTGTAGAATACAGTGAACATTTGAATATGACATTTGCTACATTTTGCATGTTTTTCCTGATCTTCGCGCGTATTGATTTGTTTGCTATAATTTTATAATGTTTAATATATTTATGTGAGTAATATACTTGTGTGCCTGTTGTGCACGCCTCTGCCTACGTTATGAATTCATATATCAATCCGATAGAATCAATATCTCCGGTTCAATATTCCAGCCAACCGTCAGTTGAGTCCACATACCTTATCATAAAAGACATCAAAAGCCTCAGTTAGATTAACAATCTACCAGATATGAAATTCTACCAGGAGAGTGAGGAGAAGGAGAGTAGGAGACAAGAAAGCAGAGTTGATTGATCGCCTTTACCGGCCGACTTCGACCGCCGTACTCAATCGGAATGTGTGATACAACTGATTGATAATGATTGCCGGATCGTCGGATCGTCTGATAGACTCTCCGATGGAACATGATGAATCTAGCGTATCATTATGCATGGACAGCTGGAAACTGGGTAAATATTATTGATGACGCTCTGAACTTTGATATTGGGAACGACAATCTGTTAGTAGCACTAATAAATTATATGCAGAGATTAGAAGAAATAATAACAGAATGTAATTTGCTAGTCACCACTAATTTTGTTAAACATTATTTGTTCTCACATTAAATTGATGTGACCTACTTTACGTACAGCCGTATTGACTCTGAAGTATTATATTTGTCCGGTTTTTTTTTCACTAGTTACCTTTATTTACAATCTATTTTTTGACAATTTGAGAATTTAATGCCATCTTTTAGGATTTTTATATGCGTATATTGGTTACATGTATTCTAATATTAACATTATGTCTACACACAAACATCTTTACAATTAAAGTCACCATATACAATTAAGAATTACACATCAAACTTTAAAAATTAAGACATTATAAATTACACTTTACGTATTTCGTCACTTCTCTCTTATAATTCAAAACATTTTACTCTTCTTTTCTATTTCCCGGTATTTCTTGGAAGATCTTCATGGCTCTATATAGTAATGAGTTTTGCGATTTTGTTTTCTTTCGAAAGGAAAGTCTCATTTCATTTCTTATTCTTGTAGAGTAGTTATGTCTGTGTTGATGTTTATTAATTTTTCTAAAGAATTCATAATTTTGCTGGCCTTTAAACATTTTAAAGAGAAAAATTATTGCATCTAAGTATATAATTTCATTAAAATACAGTATGTTTAGATCCCATGGCATTTTTTTAAACTTTGATATATTTTTTACGTCTTAAAATTATTCACATGGCTTTGTTTTATTACTACGAAATATCATATCTGAATGATAAATAATCCAGAAATACCAACTAAAATAAGTTTTACCAAATAACATTAACGAGTAAACAAAATAAATAAATAATATTTTTTTACATAAAACAGTGGTTTACACAAGACATTTCTTATTAATTTTATTAATAATGACACGACAAAGTAATTTTACATTTATTGAAGAAAAACTAAATTAAAACACTTGAATCAATAAATAATGTACAATATTTTTGTTAGGGTTCGTTCCATGGCTGCTTTTCGATTTTACGTTTAATCTTCAGTAAGGAACAACTTTTTCTTTTCTTATTTTTTATTAACAAATACGCTCAAACTTAATTACCAGTATATTTCGTTTTTTTTTTCTGAAGTTATTTTTCATATTAAAAATATTTTTCAACGTTTTAATTTATGAAAGTCCTCCAAAACGCTCCAAATATATGGCCGGTCAGTTTTGATCAGTTGTGAGGTTAGAATGTCAAATATCAAAACAAGGATGAGCTTTACCGTACATAGTTTTATATTCTATTCATAGTAAACCGTAATAATAAGTAATAAAATTATGTACTTTTTTAGAAACTTTAACTCAGAGAGTAAAATAATAATATTGAGCATTAATATTATCATGATATCCGTATCGATAGTGGTTTTGCTCATGAATACTGTAATTTATTTCACTAATAATAGTTTTATTTATATTGAACAACAATTATAGAGCTTAAAGTCACCCAAATTAAGTTTAAATTTCGCCAAAACTAAAAAAAATACATATTTAAAATACAAAACAAAAGTGAAAAATAAAAATGTTCACACTAATCCAAAAACAGAATTCCCCACGTGACGGACGTCAGGTGTTACAAATGCAATGGTACCAACATACCAAGGTGTTTTGATGAGATAATTTTTATTCACTTTTAAATTACGATTTATAAATATATATATAATAAAAGTTATATATTCAGAATCGGCGTTTTATGGTCTATATGAATACATATTTTTAAGGCATTATATTTTTCACTGGAGTTCCTTGCTGAATCATGGAATTCTAATTTATGTATTAATTTGATGTAACCTGGAAATTTCATGATTCTGTTTACATATTATGTAGTATCAGAATTGCGCCAAATCTATAAAACACTATTTCCATCCACGTGTTTAACCTATTTTAACCATTAGCGTCCGACTCACTTGACGTGCTGTCGACATTATCGCCCAAACATAAACTAAAAATGTTTTTGCTATTCGCCAACGTTGCTTTGTATACATCCATCTCTTTGTTTGTAATGATTAACAGAAATAAACGGCAGGATGCGGATTCAGCAACTTTAAAAATACGATTTTGTTGAGATCTTATTAAATTTATTTAAAAACGTAACGTAGGTAAGTGAGTCTAAGGTAATTTTCTTGGCTCTGAACCCGGAGGTAGCGGGTTTAAAACCCGTCGGGTTAAACGAAATTCTAATTATTCTTAAAAGGCATTTACTTTGTTGTGGCTTGCCATAATTATAATATTATGAACGCATAAATTTGTTTTGAACCACTTCAATATGATGATCGATCGGTTTCGGAAATACCCTTCTTTCTTCAGGATTATATTAAGACTAAACTAAGATGAAAAATAATGATAGACATACATGAATATTTAGGTGTTGGGGTGGAAGCCGAGCAAAGGGGAAGGGGTAATCAGGGAGTTTTCTGGAGGAACATAGCGATTCAATGGAAAATATCTAGATGTACTATAAACTATACCTACGATAAATTTACTTGGTTATTTAATATGTGTACTAGAATTAATATTTAGGGATTTCATGTATGTCTGTCCAGAGTGGAAGATACTCTCAGTATCGCCCTGGTGAAAGACCACCATTCAGAATGGAAACGTTGCTTGAAATGGCTTTTAGCCGTGTTTGGTGACTAGATCTGAATAGCCAGGTATTTCCACACCTTCCCTTTCTCCTTCCCCTGCCCAATACCATCAGCCTTACAATATTCCCCCATTGGGGATGCCATAGTCTCACTGTCTCCAGACGGTTGGGAGCAGTTGGACGCTTGTGTGGTATTCATATAAAATAAATAAAGAATCTTAGTTTAGTCTTAATATACTCTTGACGAAGGAAGGGCACTTCCGAAACCGGTCGATCATTATATTAAATTGAAGTGGCTCAAAACAAATTGCGTTTTTATTAAAAATTTTATTATTTGGTATGGATTATTATTTTAATTTTTGGTTTTAAGACATGCCTCGTTATTAATAGCCTGATGATATTTCAAAAACTCCCACTACCATCATTATAAGCGGAAAATGTTTCTTGTATAATAATAAACTCGTATATGCAATAGTCAACTCATCCACTGACCGCCCAAATAAATATATAGTAAAATAGAGCTGCACTTTCGGGTTCATTTCATTAATATTTTTCTAATACTTTTACAAACTGACCCATTAACAAAACTCCTTTATAAGAAATCGATATATTTGAGGAGTGGGCGTCCCAAAATTGCTGTAAACATCTCAAGGTCCTATTGTTTATTGATAATTAAATATGTTTTTTTTTACTGATACTCGGTGCCACGTTCAATGGACCAGTAATAATTGGCCTGTACGTCTGGGCCAATCGATTGATAATCATTTTGCAATAGTAATTATGTTGCGAGTTTAATGTGTCTATTTGAATCGGAATGCGACGGCTTTTGTATGGTAATTTCGGTTTATGGTCGTGAACGCCTATCATTGTCCTTGCGACAATCGATTGTTGCGCAAATTATTGGTTTGCAGAATCATTTTCAACTACTATTTCGAATGTGAACTTGTTTGTCTGTCAATTTCATCACCATCGCCACCGGTGATACTATTATTGAAGAGTTCTGACCGCCTATAAATCTCTCGCTCATAATGCTGGTAGTAACCCTGTTTCAATAGCTCTGATAGAATACCAATTCTGGGTTAGCGAAGTTAATCTGGAGAACCAGATGAGAAAAAGGTGATAGACTGAATATACGATATGACTGAAGAGAAACAGGAGGATTTCACGGAAATTGAATAAGCCTACATTGGTTCGTGGATATCTTTTAGTACTTAATTAACCTCACTGAAACTTCGCGGTAATCCAGAATTGGCCAGATGCTCCGGTGGCGGCGGTGAACAACTTTTGTTGTACTGCCCGACGAGCGGTTGAGATCGATCTGTCTCGGCACTATCTTCTTCCAGTGACAATCGGGATCGGATCGGGCGGGGGGGAGGTGGGTAGTCGACAATTATGCATTTAAGTTGCCAAAACAAAGCCAATTACTAAAAATCTCGTTGTTAACCTTAATATTACAACTAACGTAGGAAAATCCTAGTATAAACTCATTATCGATCTGTATTTACCAATAATAATAATAACAAAGCATTTATATAGCGCAGTGTTGTGTTATTTCACTTCAAGTGCGCTAACCTTTTTATTATATAAATAATATAAAATCATCTTTACAATAAAAAAAAAACAAGTGTAACCATCTTAATGATTTTTGAAACCAGATTGATATATAAAGTAATATTATTAATAAATTCAAAAAAAAAACTTGACTTGTATGGTAATACAAGTCAAGTTTTTTAAAATCATGGTTTGTTACCCCTGATACCCAAAATTGTATATAACCCATAGTTTAAGAATTAAATGTACCAGTCTGAAGATAGCCGTCACAGGCTGAAACCGGCCACGTTAAAAAATAAAAATTTGGAATAGTGTTTAAAAAAGTGTCTTTTATTTAATCAAGCTTATAAATCTCTACGTAAATTGTTGGTTATTGACGATTATATTAACGAATCTCAATTGAAACATGAACAGAAAAGGTAGGAGTCGCATCTGGGACTTGAACCCGGGATCTCTCGGTCTGTCTGGGACCAGCGCTCTACCATCTAAGCTCCGTTATTTTTATCGATATCATTTTTCAATTTAAGAACTTTTTCTGTGTCTATACTGTTTCATGTTTCATTTGAGAGTTGTTAAAATTATCTTCAATGATTATACTCGTATATTATAGCCAAACACCGGATGCAGTAATAGTTAGGAATACAGAAATCATCTCTTTATTGTTTGCCGATGAAATCGGCAGGTTCACCGCGTGCCAGGCGTGGCAGGAATGAGGATGAGCACCGCAAAAACAGAAGTTATGGTTATGTGAAGAGACCAAACTCAGTGTAACATCTTCGCCAACGGGGAACAGTTGAAACAGGTTGACCAATTTAAATACCTCGGGGTTTAATTCTCAAGCGAAGGCCCCGCAAGACGGAGAAATTAACCGTAGAATAGGTGCGGCAAGCGGCGTGCTGCGTCCTCTTTACAGCTAATATAAATAAAAAGACAAACAAATTCCCCAAAAGAATCAGCACCCAGCGGCCATTTCGGCAATTTAGTACGTAATATTTTCTCATAGCATCGGAATAGAAACGTTGGTTGCTTCAAACAGCATTATTAGCCTTGTTTGGTGACCAAATCTCAAAAGCCAGGTGCTTTCCAACTTAAACAACCTTCAGCCTCACAACCCCAAATTGAGAATGTCGTCGTCCCACTGGTTCCGGGAATTGGGGAACAGTTGGCACTCCTGTGCAGTATTCACATAAAAATAAAATTATTTAAAAAAAACAACTTGTACTATTTAAACATTTTGAAATAACACATTTAAAAAAAAAAAAATTATTGTATAATATTAATTATATACAGTGGGAACTTATACCCGATAAGCCACTGCAAGTAGCTTGTCAGCAGGAGCTTTCAACAATATAATATAATACAACAATAAATTACAATCATCATACAAATGTAGGGTAAAATTATTATATTTAGGCGCATGCATCTTGTGCTGTACATAAGTTGAAAAAAAAATTAAAGAGAAAAAATAATGGTAAAAGCATTACACTTTTGTTATTGAGATACTAGAGTCTAATTTTATAACACCGATTTAAATAATATTATAAAAATTATAAAAATGTCAATATCATAAAAAATATCAAAATTATAAAAGTACCAATATTATAAAAGTATCAATATTATAAAAATATCAATATTATAAAAACATCAATACTTTTAAAAATATCAACATTATAAAAGCATTAATATTACAAAAATATAACTATTACGTAAATATCAGAAATATCAAAGCATCTGTAAGTATTAAATAGATTAAGAAATAAAATTTTTAAAAATATATACATAAAACAGCAGTACAGGTTGGTTACAATGAGGATAGACTTAAATATAATAGTAACACCGTAACAATAAATACACCAGATATCTAGGAGCTATACAACCAAGGAGACCGTCATATTTGTTACCATCAATACACAGGGTTACTTTGCAAAAGCCAACACTTTAACATCAGTGAGAATTTCATCGTAGGACAATTGTTTTTAAATTCGTATGGCGATTTGTTAAACATAAATGGTACAATGTATTCAAGGGTTCGTTGACCATATTTATTTTGAAATATTGGCACTATCATTCCTATATTTTGTGTGAAACGTGTATTGTGTACATGATCCACCGATGCCTAAATCCAAAGCGTAACAACTCAAAAAGTTCAGTTCTGGGATAAGTAGGACAGCAGACTTTGGCAGGTTAATCTTCTACTGTACATTTTTTTAAAAAAAAGGGGGCTCTGTTGAAATAGGTTGAACAATTTAAATACCTCGGGGTTGAGTTCTCAGGCCATGGCTGGCAAGTCGGAGAAATTGACGGTAGAATAGGTGCGGCAAGCTGTGTGTTGCACCCTCTTTACAGCTCAGTGATAAGGAAAGCTGAGCTAAGTATCGAGACAAAGTTGGCAGTGTACAAATCAGTGTATCGCCCAACGCTTACTTATGGTCACCAGATCTTGATGTTGAACGAGCGTACACGTTCTAGGGTCCAAACTGCCGAAATGAGATTTTTGAGAGGAGTTGCAGGAGTCACGAGATGGGATCGAATAAGCTCGATGATGAAGCTTAACATCGAACCACTATTACTCTTCATACTTCTCTTTCGCACGTGCTAAGAATTCCAGATGGTCGAATTCCACTGAAAATTACGATAAACCCGCAAATAATTTTCTAACCAACACTTTTTTCTGGAGGCTTTATTATGGAAAAGTCTTTTCCGTGATCGACTGGCTTTCATCCTTGCTACCAGTGGCGTGCAGTCCACAAAGGCTGAAAAGCTGTGCTTACCCCAAGAAAAACGAACCATATAAATAAATTAAAAGATTTTTTTTTAAAATTAAATTAAACGACAATTTTCTCAGCAAAATGTTTTTTTTTCTGTTAAATTGGTAAGGAACTTGTTCGCCCATTTATTACAATCAGCGGAAAATGATAATAATATGGTCATTTTCAAATATTCCTACACAATTCATATCCGAACTTGAAAACCTACACAGCGCCTACCTTTGGTCATAGAGCAATGCACGCTCTGCTTGCTACGTGCCTTGTTATTAGTGTCCGCATCTCTTCAAACACTTGTTATGGCTCGTGGTTGTACCTCGGCACAATTTAACTACAAAAATATGTAATCGTCGAAAAAGATCATATTAACCAATCCTAAATGAAACACGAAAAGGAAAAAAAAAACAGAAAATAAATCAGTCGCATCTGGGAAACAATTAAATGCTTAATACTTATTATATCACAACAGCCATAATGAATTTAAAAATCAAATAAAATATTGGATACGTTACATAGTGAGATCTGAAATAGAAAATATATTAACACCAAATACAGATTAACTCCGAAACCACTCAACTGCACTTAAAACACACCTTACAATTATTGTTTTTTTCATCAATCACATCAATTTAATATAATGTAATTTCATATTTTGCAAATCAAATCCTCCGCACTGGAAATCCCGGTGGTGAGGATATCATTATTTGTCATTTTCTGTTATTATGTATACAATAATATCTATCAGGTAATATGCCCCCTTTAAATGTCTCCAGCTTTGTCGATTCTTGGCGGGTCTCACCGATCAGAAGACGGCAGTCCTTTCCAGGTTGTCAGCCCATTTCTTCTGTGAGCACTCTTGACACATCCTGACGACTGTCGCACTATTGGGTGCAGTCTATGAGACCCATATCTTCAACTCACTAAACACCTGACTGGTGTCTTGATCCCTCAAACAGCGTAACTTGTTTTATGAAGACAATAAACTAACATGCCTTTCTACTTCTAAGTCTTTGTGTTTCACCACGGAAGAAAGAATCCATGGAATGGTAAGTAATCACTTGAGATTTTCGTGTACTTGCAAATTGAGCATACTTTATATGCCAAACCTTCGGACCTTGTGTTTGTACTCACCCAACTATGGTCTACATCGGACATTAGTTCCGAAACGATTGCCGTTCCATAGATTCTTTTTCCATGGTCGTCACACATGTTTTACCAATATCTATGATTTTAAAGATGAATTTTCTCCATTAAACAGTTCATTTCTCTCTTCAGCTTTCGAGCTACGTGTTTGAGCTTAAGGAAACGATTTCGAAATTCCAGTAACTCAACATGTTGTTAATTGTCTCTGACAACAAGGCAACCGCAATGGACGAGTCATAATATAACCTACTGGAAGAGTCGGTAAATAATTCCACGAGACAGGTGGACTCACGCACTTGCGAGTTGAGTCAGAGAGATGACTATTGAGAGGTGGGCCTTGGTCCGCACTGAGTAAACAATTAGTATTACGAATACGAATGTACACGCTATTAGGTAATTCTACAATTCTGCTGCCGAGAAGTGGTATTCATGTATTATGCAGTCTAGAGGTACTAGCACTTTTTGTCATCTTTAGCGTCCCCGAGTCTCCCATACTTGTTCCACCTACTTCTCCATCCACCCGCTTTGCATGTCGTTTTTATTTTATCGTTTTATGTGGACTTCATAAATATATATTTTTTAAATTGTGTTGATTTTCGTTTTCTCATGGGACTTGCATAAATATCATATCTTCTTCGTGTTGAGTCGTTACTTCATTGCTGAGGTTTGTGACCCCACTCCGATCGCCCTGCTGATCCAGGCACCTCCACTCTTCGCGGTATTGCGCTGCATGGAGAAACGTGAATACCGATATTGATACGTGATCGGTCCAACGCATCGGTGATTTGTCAGTTCGACAGTAACCGTGAGCTACTCCAGGAGTTGTTTTTGATTGCCATGCGTCCAAAGTATCCTAGATTGCGTTGTGGGTGGAGCGTTGACAGCCTTTTTAGAATGTCTTGACTGTCCATGGTATCTTGAATATTCTTCTTTAGCATCACATTCAGATAGCGTCTCATGGTGTCTTTGCGTATTTCGTCCAGTTTTAGGTTGTAGGCAGATGGGTGTTTTTAGTTATCAATGCATGCTCCATATTATTACCATCTCTGATCTCTGTTCTGATTTGACGATATGACAGGTAACTACCGTACGGTGTACAGTATCCAGTGTTCGGTGAGTATAGCTCCGAGGTAGATATTATGGATATAGGCTCGTGGCATCTAAAATACACACCACGCCACACGTACTCGTGTCGGATCTCTCCACAAACGGGTTTGGGTTCGACTCCCGGGGTCAACGATTTCAGCCATTACCTAAGGTTATCATCGCCAAGCAGCCGAATAAAAATAACCCGTATTTTGCATATTATTTAAATATGTTGATTTGAAGGCTTTTGGTCTTGATGCCTACAGCTATTACAGCTATTATCTTAGTTCTGTATATCTGTTATTGAATAAATTCGCAAACAGGGTCCTCTGCTCTTTCAAAGTGGTGAATGATTGTAGATTCTTATTAGAAAATTTTATATAGGTACTAATTCGCGTAACTGGCTACAGTGGGCTGATCCATTCGAACGATTTGTTTGAGCTTTTTAACCGTCGTTCTTTCATTAGATTTCGCAATAACAATACGTGTGACTAGTGACGTAACTTGTATGGGAGAGACGAAAATACCCGAACACATCTGTTAGGTTCGGCTGACCTCGAAATACTAGACGAGAAATACTCATGATGCAGGAACAAACTTGACGTATAAGAATGTTTTGTGGGTTTTGGGTATAGCTTTTTTTGTACCTGAACGTACGGGATACGGCTTGTTGCGTTCGGGCGATAATATAGCGGCCGTATCGCGTATGTTCGTATAGGTAGAGTGGTTGAATCTTATTCCTCATTCCGGATAAGGCTATTTGGTTATATTGTGGTGGAGATACCGGCATAGAAGAGCCTCATTTCTGCCTCAGCCCTGATTCAATTTCATATACCCACGAGAGCAAAACGTTTCAAAATCCTGTTTAAATATAACAACACCAGGACTGAGCATTGCAAACACTCGCTTGTACCTAGATTACATGAAGTTAGTAATAGATACGCAGATGTGGGGGATCTATTTAACTGCACGGAAGGTAAGTACAAGAAGGCTATACTATCATATCTTTTCAATCAATATTAGTATAACTTAAGTTTACTATGTTTTATATGTACGCATATCTTTTACTTTTACATTCTTCGTGAACTTTTATTTTTTATATACTCTCTGATGTCATTGTACGACCTAATGCCATATTTAATAGTTACCTTTTTTGAATTATTTGTGCTATATTCTTATGCTTGTAGTTAACTGTGACATGTAATTATTGTTTATGGTATATTTATACCGTTGATGTTAAATAAATAAACTTGTTCATGATTGGAAATTACGAAACACGATTTAGAAGATCGCTAACTAATCAACATTACTATTATTTCGTATGTGGAAGTATAGCTTTTGTTTCTTCATTTTGGTTTACCTTTACTAAATGGCTAATTAACAAAGTTCGGTCTATTTCGTTACACTTTCCACGCTCGCGCTGGTTGAGTTGGTTCCCCACTTCCGACAGCTGCTCCATTGTGTGGTCGTGATTTACATGTGCATTCTTCACCCGCTTCTTCGCCCTTCTTATCTTCACAGTGCCCGTTCGTTGTTTCCCGGAGAGTACTAGAGAATGGCGTACTGGAAATTAAATTAAATATGTATGTATAAACTAAATTGTAACGAGTGTTCCTCATTTTATATAGGAAAAAACAAACCGTAATTTCGGCATTAGAATCGAAGAACATGGAAGATGTCTTAAAAATTATATTTTTTTCGAATTTGCTAATCATATTATTTTAAACAATCATAGTTTTGTTAAGAATGTAGCGATCAATATTCTTCACATTATTAGTGAAGGTAAACGCTTAGATAATTTAGAAGACTTGAAAATTAAGAAAATGATAATAAGTCTATTATTAACTATCAAAAAAGTTTCCTTTCACCCCTTCCTCAATCTCTCTCTCTTCCCCCACTCTTTAGTACTCCCTAGCCACTCCCCCACACCCAATGTGAAACCTAAAATGTATGTTCTGCCATAATTTTGTAATATTGATTAGTATATATTTTTTCCTTATGATGAAACCGTTGTTCCGAAACCGGTCGGCGTTAAAAAAATTGTTAAAATAAAGTTTTATTGTTACATTTAATTATAATTTTAGTTTTACAATCCCAATAACAATAATTCCTGACAGTTAACTGTCAGCACATGCCTAAAAAAAATGACGTTCTTTGTCTTTTTAATGTGTAACTTTTGGTATTATCCGGCGATTAGAGATTTTGAGTAGAAGCGTGGAGAAAAGTCTATTTGTAGTTACTCTCTAATCATCAAACTGCTAAACCAAAATTCAAAATTAAAATCTTTGGTTCTTTTGTTAAATTTTCATCTCGATTCGGCATAAAACGCGCATTGAACTACCATTAACATGGATAACTATTATAATTATTTGATAGATCTTATATTTTTAAGAAAAATAAGTATTTGACAACAGAATGTGAAAAAGGCTAGTATTGTAACATTTTAAATGTTTTGTAGATTTTTAAAGCTGCTTACAAAATCGACCGAATTGTCTATGCATCTCCCGCCAGAGGCGCTGCTAGTAGGTAGGCTTTTATAACGGAAGGTACTGATTTAGGGCAGATGATTATAGAGGCGTCATTCATTCGTTTGTTCAATGTTTTCACAAATGCTTTAGAGAAAGGTATGCAGGTACAGAGACGAACAAGGTATTGTTGTCAGGGAATGGGCGCAAGGTGTTTTCTACCGATAGCAGTGCTCCGCAACCGTTCCACGTATTATAGTTTTAATAAATTTAAATTAAACATTCCGGAGAGGAACATGTATTCAGTGTCACCCTGTTGATGGACCGCCATTCAGAATCTAAACATCGCTCGACTTAAGCCAGCTGTTTAGTGACTATGTCTTATTAGACAGGTACATTCCAACCTTCCTCTGCTCTGTACACATTTTATTTATATCTATATATTATACAGTACCATTTTACATAATGTGTTTTTAAAAGTATAATACATGTGCTTTGTATGTTATTTTATAATGTGGAGTGTAAGGTAGGTTTGAAGAGGTGATACTGTGAATTGAGTGTTATATGTGTCGTGACCACCTCACTAGGAGAACCTGTGCTGAGGTGTTCACCCGGATGTGTTAAATGTGGTACAAGTATTGATGTGTATTGATTATTATTTTTTAAATGTTTTAGTTTTGCTATATAAATTAGGTAGAATTTGTAGAGAAATACATTATTGTTTTTGTTTTGGTTACAGTAGGCAAATCCTTTAAAACATAATAAACATGTAATTATAGATACTGTAGACTAAGTTTGATAATATTAAAGTATATTGTACACTCCCTCTACACTTCATTGAGATTCCATCGTCCTACTGTCACTACTGAGATAATATCAAGTAAAACGGTAGAAATTTGTAGATCATTATAAACAATCTAAATATTTTTTGATTGAATGATTAATAGTTATTTTCTATAAACCACTATTTAATAAATAAATATCAACATGTTTATACAAAGTATCCAAATAATGACATAAGCATAGAACAAATATAAAAATAGACTCAAATTAATAATAAATGATGACATAATGAAAATAATTCTGATAATAACTCTGTGCAGAAACGGGTGGTCCGTTTCGCCTATTCGCCATATTAAATCTTAACAAACGGATTGCAATCTTCGGAGCACAGACGTCAGGTGGGAATGCTGTCCTTGTTCTACCGGTATTTTGATGGAAGATAATCTAGATGGTTTGGGCATGTGGAGCGAATGAACGAATAAAGCAGTGTAAGAAGAATGTATGTCGCGAATGTGGATGGAAGAAGAAGCAGGGGACGCCCGAGGAAGACATGGCACGATTAAGTGAATCAAATACGTGAGTCGGGCCATGTCATAAATCTGAATAATAGAATAGAATGTAAGAGACGTGAATGAAGCAAGAAGTGTATGCCAAGATCGAGTTGTTTGGCGGTCCGTCCTCTTTGCCTACCCCTGCGGGGAAACGGCGTGATGGTTAGTTAGTTAATTATGCTCTGAGGAACTATATGAAACAAAGTGTATAAGTGTATGTGTCTATGTCTGTGTATGTATGCGAGCGTGTATGTGTAACTATGCGTCTGAATAGTGCTATGTACTGGGGAGTTGTGATTGCGCATTGATGTTACGAATAATATTTTTTCTAAATGACAAAACATATGTCGAGATTGAGGTTTTGAGAAACATTAGTAAATGTTTGAAGAATGCGGGAAATTGGTGAATTTGCTGCACCGTTTGTTTTATTGTTTAATGTGTAAAATAGTTTGGTGTGGCGAGTACGTTTCGATGGTATGTTAAGGTTAATTTGATATAGGAGTTCAGGGCAGTCTATTACATTATTTAAGATTTTATACAGGAATATAGTGCCGGCTAGTGTTCGCCGTAGTTTCAGAGATTGGAGTGCACAGTGATAATTATTGTCGTATTTGAACCGGAGAAACTTTTTCCGAGCTTGATGGAATTTTGCACAAAATAAGAGGAATGTCACTGTCTACATGAGATTTCAAAAAAACACCCCCATCCCTCTTTCCCATCCCTTAAAGCAGAATTTTGGTACATCGTGATGAAATTTGCACACTTGACGTTCAAAATAAGAGGTAAATTACTGAGTAGGGGTAACACATAAAAACGTAAAAATTTTCCTCCAAACCTTTCAAAACCCCGGGCAACGCCTGGTACTTTATACGCTAGTTCATGATATAAATATCAACATTTTTCGGAAACTAAACTTCCCTCATCAGGATGCACAGTGTACTTGTATTTGTTATTAGTATAAAAAGCTAGTTGGATAGTATTTGGGATGTTTTCAATGATTTTACTGTAATTATATTGAATGCAGAAAACTTGAGATGGCCCTCCCCCCCCCCCCCACTAGGCTTTAAAGATGTGATGGCCCGTCCTTCCTTCGTTTATGATTTAATTTAGCAATAGACTTTCGTTCGCGCCACCGATTTAAGATGACTCCTCTACTGCTGCCTTAAATTTTCCTAACTAATGTGATTGGAAAACTCTTTGTAGTTTTCCTTTCAATTTGAGGTTTTTCTCCTCCTTGGCCAGCGTGTAACGTCTAGCCCTATGCTAACATTCGAGTGTTTCCGATTTTCTTAATTTTCACGGTATTTTTGCACTCCAATGTGGTCAATTTTGCCAAGCTTTTCGCGAGTCTACGTTGTGTTGTTTTTTGTTTCAGACTATTGGAAAAACAAGGCCTTTTTTGTGGTAACCCCTATTCTTTGTAGCGTAGGCAGACTCTCGCATACCATTGACAGAATTCGTATTCCTAACATTCCTATCTTAGACTTTAATGTTCTGAACTCTCTATTATTATCCTACTATGCAATCTACGTTAATTTCCTATAGGAAGACTAGCATTTTCCTAACTTTACCCTAAATTTTCTATTTTTCTTCTATCGTGAGTTTTAATGGGAAAACTTAGCTTCTGGGCTATACTAATTGCACTATTCTTGATCTATATAATACGACGTAGTTTCAATTTTAAATTTGGTACACATAAATGTAATGATCACAGTATTATCGCCTTTCCTCATCGTACTAAGTGTTATTCTACATGGGTTAGTTTCAATGAATTTCATGGTTAAAAGGTACAGTTTTACTTGTTTTGGCGCCATCTCCATCCTCTCCTAAATTTGGGAAAATTACATGATTAGGTTTTAGTTTACACAGCTTTTGTTATGACGAGAGATCGAATACGGTTTGTTTTGCTGCAATTCGGCTCCAGACCAACCCCTAAAGTACTCAGATGACCACGTTTCCGGTCAGTAACTCTCTCTTCACAGACATACAGCCTGACCAAACGGTATACGTAACCTCTTCAATTTTCAGTTCGTGCGCTATTGGTCATCCCCTGTACCGCGACGGAAAGAGCACCTTCCTTATCCATGGGTCCGAGACCCTCCGAATTCCCGTCCTCCAGACAGTTACATTTAAAGGAGATCAAACCGGTTCCGTCCCCTCGTCAAACAACATTATATACTTGCGAATTTTTGCAAAGTCCGGGTTGAAAGGCCGTCCCCCGCATCAAAAGTTCAGAGATAACCACGCTTAAATCAGCAATTATTTCTGCCCAATCGATAGGTACAAATTATAAATATATGTAAACAATACGAGTTTTTATAATCCACAATACTCCAGTTTTCCCAGAAAATTGTGGATCTGACATCTCCAACACAGGTCGTGAATCTGTGCCAGATATTCAGACATATTACATAAGAATATACGTAAAAGTGATAATACAATATATATGATATATTACTTTTGGTTTGGTTGACAGGTTGGTTTAATGAGACCCTGCTATCTCATGTAGTTTGAATTTAACTGTAGATTGATTTTTGTTTGGAGAAAAGGTAGGACTCCAAAAAGCCCAAAATTTGCAAGGCCTGAACCTTGAAAACCTAAGTCGAAGATAAAATTAATTTTATAACATAACTTGGGAACGTATTGTCGACGAATGATTATGCTTATTTTGATATTTTTAATAATGTGGGTTTTTGTTTGTTCTGTTGAATTCATCAATATGTTCGAACGGGTGTGGAGCGCCTTTGAATTGAATCTTTCTATGAAAATGGCGCTATAAAATTATGTATGTACGTAAACTACAAATACGTGATTTCTAAAAGATGATAATTCATCGCAAAAGATGATAGTTATTTTCAATTAAATGTCGACGTTTGTTAAGGTACTTATTCTTCGTAAGATGTACTGAAATTCGAATATATATATACATACTTATACGTATCTACATACTTCGATAAAAGAAGGGTGTGGTTTGGAATGTTGACCTAGTTTTAATAACAGTCGAGGAAGTGTGTCATTGAGATATGCGACAGTTATTAAGTGTCAGAGACCCCCGTCAGGAAGCATAACAATTAGGATTCATTGGTTTGTTTTAGAATGATAACGATCTTTGAATTAATAAAAATCGTTTGGGTTGTTGGTAATTTTAGTAACGTTAGTTTTGAATTTATATGTTAGGAAAATGTATATATTAATAAAATAAATTGTTTTTATAGGAGATATACATAAATATAATAATTGGTTTTATATATATATACATATTAAACATTGTATATAAATAAACATAAAATAAATAACGGCCATATAGATTTGATAGATACATTATACACTTTCTTTATATATATACCTATACACACATACATACTCTTAGTAAAGGCCAAGTCTTTAGCCGAAGTTATTTCACTACACAGTGAAATACCTATAAAAGATGTTCTGAAGTTGTTGACTATGAATTAACTCGATAAAGACAATTATACAGGTAGGTATCTACCGGAAATTTTTATAAATACTTAAATGTATTTATGGAAAAAAAATAGGTATTTTTGAATATTTAAAAGTCAAGTGCTGGTAATGAGTGAGACAATTGAATTATCTATAGTACTAGTTTAATTATAATTCAATGCGAAAGGAAAGATTTATCGTAAAATATCTCATGAAGGTAGCACAAATATTTGATTAGAACGGCTTTGTTCAAGTATACAAAACATTCACTCATGATAGATAACGGTCGTATAGTATTGACCTATATATTAAACATTAAATATAAATATATATATATACATATTTACATATACACACATACAATACATGTACTTATAAGTCATTAGAAATATAATTCATATCTCCATCCTCGCCTTCCCCGGGATCCTGAAAACTTGTATATTAATTTGACTCACCTGAATTCCGACAAATTCATAATTTTTCCAGACGGGTTATACACGCCAATATGAAGATTCAGAAAATATTGAACTTCCCTGCCTGGAATGTTTAATCTAAGTTAGAAATATTTACTTAATACAATCTAGTGTTTCCTAATTTCAATTCGTGATCTACCGATTTGTACTATTTCTTCAAATTTAATGATCTCTCCATCCGGATATTATTAAACAATATTTAAATTTTTGTTGTTTTATTTTCCTATTTTATTCTTTGTACTCACGTAATTCTCTTTACTAACTATTAATTAAATCCGTAAACCGAACGCTTGGTAATATTTTAGAGCTTTATTATTTTTCTTTGACGAAATTAATCCCACGCTAGGTATTAAAAATGAATTATATGAAACTAAGACTCAGCTGTTTTTAAACTTTCACTAAATTATTTTAAACGCAATTATATTTAATTTTTCTTAAACTCGTAATGAATTTAGTTCAACACAAAATATGAATTAAATCACATTTCATTTAAACAATTTTAATTAATTCACAGAAGCTAATTTTAAAAATCTTTAAACAAATAACTTTATTAATTTTTAGAAATTTTCAATATTTATTAAATTATTATTATTATCACATTGCTCTAACAGTTTTGAGAAAATTAATTTAATTACAACTTTTAGAATCTTTAACGTAATTTAAGTATTATTAATTTTTAGGAAATTTCACTATTTATGAAACTATTATTGTATTAGATCAACAAGAGAATTTATTTTAATACAATATTAATTCGAACACAAAACACTTTATTCACTGGGTCACTTTTTTATATCACTTCACTTAAATATAATGAATTTTAGAAGACTTCGATTCAAACACTTTATTTATAAACACTTTCGATTATTATAATTTCACTTAAAACCACCAATTTTAATTAATTCACAGAAGTAATTTTTAGTATCAACTTAATTATAATGAATTTTAGAAACTTCAATATTTTCAAACTATTATTGAATTAAATCAAACTATTGTTGAATCAATCCAACAACTATTTAAAAGAATTTATTTAAAACTTTATTTAATTGTAAGAAACAAATCAAATGAAACTTCCTAAGTCCAAAAACAAAACAATTACTTAAAATCGGCCAGCACGTAATTTAATTTTTTCTCGCCCGACGTATTCCGCGACTAATCCCATATTCCCTCATTACATTGCCTTATATACCTAGCTTAGAATCAAAAGGATTTAACTCCATTCCATACCTACATTAAATTATGTTCTCTATTAACTCGTAAACCTATCTGTAAGTAATACTAATTTCGACTGTAATTCTTCAATGTAAATATTTAGATAAAATCTGGCCCGCCTCTGAATCCATCACTTTTCCTCACTCCGGCCAGGATCGAATTTAGTTCATTCCTCTAGATCGCCCTGCTGTTCCTTATTTTAGAAATTCCCTTAGTCCCTGGTTATCTTGATATGCGATATCTTTTTATTTATGAATTTTCCGATGGTAACATGGTTTTTCTCTGATCTAACATGTGAATATTCGATTAACTCATATTTTCGTGCAATTCTCAATTGATCCTAATATTGGTGTAAACACTTTATAATTTCTTCCCCACCTCACCTGCCTGAGTTAATAAATATACCTTTCCAGAATGATTTTTCAATGTGTTGCACTGCTTCTTCCTGGTCTAGCTGTATTACACCTTTTGCATGTACCTATCGTCTGCTTATACTCTCATCCGGGTCGATTGATATCATCCTTAATTGATTTTTCACTACCTTTAATAATTTTATGTATTAATTTATTGGCGTTTTTACCTGTGATTTACCTACCCCAAACCTGGTAGATATGAGTCCGTTCACTTCTTTCCTGGCCACTCCCCTTTCTCCATTCCACTCTAACTCAATATCACATTAGATTATTGTTTACTATGGGTAATAATCATTACTTTTGTAAAAAACCAATATAAATCAGAGTTAATCGAAAACCCATTATTTTTTATTACTTTTCCTTAAATAAATATTCCTATCTTCCCTGTATATTTTTAATTGTTCGTTTATCTCTTTATTGCCCGAGTTTCATGTTCATCTGATCGCTTGGATAAACAATTCTTGTCGCCTTGTTTACATTAGTCATTGACAACCTCAAAATTTTACCTAAATGTATCGAACTATATTCAAAGTAGTAGTCCATATATCTCAATATTTCTATTGAAGTCCTTCAGTTTAAATTTTATAATTGATTGATACATTTCTCATCTACATTTTCATAATATCTGATGTCCCGAACCTACTCAATTAATACCTTTTATCACCTAAAATCAGCCTAGTTTCACTCCCTTGTAATTATCTACGTTCCTGAAATTAGAAAATTGTACTTCTATTTCACATTAGTCTCGCCTAAATCGCCTCTTAAGTTTGCCGAAGTTTCCATACTGTATAATTCTTGTTTCTTCCCTTTTTCATCTGCTGAAGCTATTGTTCTCTGGATTATTTTCTCTAATTCGTTGTTTTTCCGCTTAGCCTTACATGACACGTCTTTCTGTCTAAATTCTAATGCAAACACGCCTTTCCCCGTGCAAGATAAATCATTTCTTTGTAGTTTTTTTATTTGTAATTAACATTTTGCATATTATTTTTACTTTCTACTTCCATTTTCAATGGTTATTCATCTCTGCATTTCCCATTGTTTCCTTTAAAGTTCACGACCTCTTCTCGTCCTGTTCGACCGCTAGTGAAATGTTTATATTATAGGCCGTTGATCTGAACCCTTTCGATTCACATAAATAATTAATATTTCCTTTGTCCTGTCACCACTAATTGTTGTTTATGTAGAACGCTCGTTTGATTGGTAACTTTTTCGTTGATTTCACCCAATCCTGTGATGTTTATTTATAAGAGGGAACACCTTCTTCTCACTGCCATCTCGTGGTTTTATGTTGCAACGAGTTTTATGAATCAAAATTATTGGATTATAATTCACTGTAATCAAACTCTCCACAAGTCGATAGATGTCGCTCCCTTAAGCTTTTCTAGCATGAAAGTTATGCATATAAAAAAAATTATTTTCCAGGGTTCTATTAAAAGAAAAGGATGATGGTTAGACCATTACAACATCCTCCCTCTAGCAATAAAAACCATTAAAAAATTAACCGAATTCAAAAAAAGTATTAAGATATGGATTATGGAGATGGGAAGGAAGAATATAGATATGATGTTGCAACCAAACAAGATTTAACGGTCACTGCATGTTTTTAATAATTTTTTAGAATTCTTATTAATCTTATTGCATTATCATGTTCCTCTAGTAATATTTTAATATAATTACGAAATCTTACTTAATATTTTTTATCAAACTTAAAATATACTTGACCAAATTCATATTCTTTATATAAAACCATGTACAATGTGACCTTAGAACGGGGTACCCCAGTAAGGTTACATTTTTTTTGCTAATTTTTTGTTAAACTTTAAGAAATAAATAAATAAACATACATATTCTTTTTATATTCGGTCGTCGGTATACTTCGAAAAACAGTCCAAATTTGAAGTTTTGAGAAAAACGTTTTGGAAGTGAAAGATAAATCAAGATTCATTCAATAAGAAATAAAATACTTTCTAATTTAAAAAAATGTAACCTTTATTTGTAAGGAAAATTGAAAACATAGGGTACCTTCAATAACAAACAATTAACAAAAAAAAAAATTAAAAAAAACCAACACTGTCGACACAATTCTGAGACTTAACCTAGAATTATTTAGGGATCCACACCCTTTGCACACAATTAATCCAAATCTTTTTTCTCAGCCACGCTCATTAGAAGTTCAGTTGTAAATGCTTTTGGCAAGTCGATCACCTGGTCTACAGTGCTTGGATCCAATGACATTTTTTTTAATATCGCCTAGATTGTAGTATTTGTACTGTAATATTCCTGGTTAGTCTTTATCATATTTAAATATCTTTACTTTTAATCAGTTTACTTTTTCACCATGCACATCTGTATTCTTGTTTTTGATTGTAACATTTACTAAGGAGTGGAGGTCTAAAAAGTCTTAAAAAATTTTCTTAACTACATTATGTATAAAGTTACTTATTAACATTTCGGCCTGATCTGCCCAATTAAATATTTATCCAATCGTTCAATGCATATTTTCAATACCGCTGTGCATACTATCGACCTCCATACAGCTATGCCCACTTTCTAAGAACTCATGCCAGGACACCTAGGTATTACTGTAAGTGAAATGGCGGATTCCATTGCCAAGGAAGCCACTGTTCACGGTCCGTTAAGTGATATTCCTGTTCCAGTTAGAGACTATTTCCCTGTTCTAAAAAGTAAATAAAAACTCCAATGGTCCTCTGAAGGTTCCACATAGTCAGCTCACTTTATTGTGATTGTGGGTCAGAGGATATTCTGGATCATAATTTCTTATGTCTATCAATGACTAATTTCCAAACTTTATGCATGAATTGGTAAAACTTAAAATTAAACTACCCACCCTACTTCCGTGCCTTCTAAGGCTGCTCTCTGACAGTCCGGTGAGGAACGAACTTTTCACTCGCCACTGGAGACACTGCGCAGAAAAGTCCCACAATAGACTGCGTTGCAAACCGTTACCTTACTTTAGCAAACTTGACTTTTCTGCGCAGTGTCTCCAGTAGCGAGTGAAAAGTTTGTTCCTCACCGGACCGTCAGAGAGCAGTTTTAGTCTCAACACCCCTCAAATTAACAATTTATTAACAAAATATATTTATAGAAATGGCATTATAATGGGGATTAAAAACAAAAATTTATAAATTTACAGTGTAACTTATTTGCCCAAATATTGTATCCTGTTTAAAAGTAACTAATTTTAGAACAATCTGAACTATTAAAATCTAACTGATTAATCATGGCCAAGATGGATTTGAGGCCAAAATACTCATCCAAACTTAATGATATATTTTTTCTAAATAAAGGTTTAGTATATAAGTTTATATTTAGTAAAATAAATAAATTACTTCCCATCCGTACTAGATATTTACTATACTTTTTGATGAAAAAAAAGATCATTAGGTTTAGTCGAGTATTTTGACCTCAAATCCAAAATTAAGTTTTATATGAAACAGGCCACTAAGCCGTTCCTCCTAATACCCATTAGGAGGATTTTTTTTTGTTACTTTATGGCCTTCACTCGAAAGCCATAAAATAACAACAACAAAAAAGAACTCGTGCTCTATTATTTTTAAATGAGATGTTTGGTTTGTACTAGGATAACAGTAGTTTGCTGATTCCTGTTCTGTCCCCCCACAGCTGTCAGAAAATACAGACACCACTGTGATAACAGAGGCTAATTGCAATAGCCATTAATGTAAACAAGTGCCTATTTCAAAGCTGCCTCTCTTACCATTCGTTTCAACTCATGCATAATAATACGCATTTTTTTTGTATAAGGCAATTCACCCTAAGAAGAGTGCTATGTGCCATTAAAATTAAGCAAATGTTTGTTTTTTTATGTAAACTCTATAAGGGAATATGAGATCTCAAATATTGAAGTTTTTCAAGTCTATGAACTTGTATAGAACTGAGAAAACGTGAGAGTTGTTGAGAGACAGTAAATATGGGATACTAAGGGGAGATTGGTGGGTGATTTTAAGAAGTAAGCGGTAAATGCCTTCGAAGGACGAACGATTTTTACAATTAAAAAATACATGGTCAAGGGTCTCATTTTCCACGCCGCACTGGCAGAGTGGACTATCGACGACATGGATTTTAAACAAATGTGATGCTATAGAACAGTGACCGATTCTCATTCTTGAGATACAGGAAATAAATCTTTTGGTTTTTTTCTTCCCGTGAAACCAAGGTTTACATGGGATGTGGTTTTGTATTCCAGCGTAAAAAGCACCAGTTCGGGTTTTCGAATTAGCCCAATTTTCTTCCCAGGAGTGGATCATGTTGGATTTAAGAGTAGGGATGACGTCAGAGATAGGGATTCTAAAATCTAAGGGATAAGAGCCGGAAATTGTTCCAAGTTTAGCGAGAGAATCGGCTTTCTCGTTACCCTTAAATGCCCAGGGACCCAAACCAACATTGTCTCGAAATTTGAATCATTTAATGATTTGAAGGTGTTTTTGATATTACAAATAATATAGTCTTCTGGATAATGGTTGATATTTGAGGAAATTTTCAACACTGCGCTTAGAGAGTCAGTGCACAGTAAGGCTCGACGGATATTGAGACGCTGGATTTGAATTAAAGCTTGTTCAATTGCGAAGCATTCTGCAGTAAAAATAGAAATTTCTTTAGGTAATTTATAAGACAGATCTGAATTCGGGAATATGAACCGCAGCTCCACAATCTTTGTTATCAGACTTTGAACCATCTGTATAAATAAGTGAAAAACCAGGGTACTTGGAAGATGAAATGTTTTAAAAATTTTCCTCAACGTTTTGATTAGATGAAGTTAAAGTGTTAGTCCGAAAGTCAGAAGTTATTATGGAGGGGATAAAATTGATAGAATCATATGGGATAGTGAAGATGGGAAGGATAGGATCTTTTTGTAGATTTTGGAGGGAAGAAGACAGTGATTTGTATGAAAGAAAACTTTTTAGAAGGAGAGGAAATCGATTTTTATCTGTCAATCTTTTGTCGTTGTTTAAATTATTGAACAAATGATCAAGGCTTTGTTCTAAAGAATGACGCGATATAGAAAAAGATTTCAAAATATATTTATCAGCCAGAAATTGTTTTCTCAAAAATAAGGGAGGATCAACACATTCTACCTGGAGAGAATTAATTGGAGAAGATTTCATCTCTCCATTAATCATTCTGAGCGTTTTGGATTGAATTCTTTCAAGTTTTTTATCCAAATATTTAGTGAGAGGATCGAAAAGAAATGTACCATAATCCAAATGGCTTCGCACTAGGGCACTATACATTAATTTAAGAGTAGTAGGATGAGATCCCCACCACACTCTGGAGACAGCACGCATCATATTAAGCACCTTTTCACACTTATCAGAAATATTCTGGATATGTGGGAGCCAGGAAAGTTTATGATCCAAAAGTATCCCAAGAAATTTAATTTGCTTAACGCTTTGGAGAGTGACATTATCAAAACAGACCGAAAAAGGGGGTATTTTTCTTTTGCGCGTAAAAGCCTACCTTTGTTTTAGAAGTAGCTAAATTCAATCCATTTGTCAACAACCACTCTTTAATATTATGTAGAGCCAAATTTAATTCCTTCACAGCGTGGGATAGATTTTTGTGAGATAATCATCAGCAAAATAAAGTCGATTGATAGATGAAGGGATTACAATGTCTAAATCACTTATATAAATATTAAATAATAATGGACTGATTACTGACCCCTGGTAATTTGTTTTTATGTTTAGGAACCATTAATCCTTCATTCAAATTGAGACGAGTATTGTAATTGTGCTCTGGTCTATTTGTATTAAATATGGGGTTATTTATGTGCTGAAATATAATTTTGTAACACAGAATTGATTTAACTGAAAGAATTTTGAGACTCTGATAAAAGTATGGAATATTATGCCTTTGTTCGTATAAACTTTTATGAGCTAATAATTTAACCAGTGAATTTTGTACTGATTGAACATGATTGATGTTTGTTTTATAGGAAAGTCCCCAGGCTGTAATTCCATACCTTATAACAGATTCCGCTAATGATAAATAAATTATTCAAAGTGTACAGATTGGAACAAAGAATTTTAATTTAAATAATCTACTAACAATTGATCTTAGTCGTACACAAACCTTATTTATTTGTAAATCCCACTTGAAAAAAACAATCAATAATGACACCTAAATTAACATATGATTTCACAAGTTCAACATTTTCACATGTACACGATGCAGGAATGCCATAGTGTAAACAATCTGAAGTATGTGTTTTTATTTCAGGTGTAATATATACCTTTGCATTTGGGGATCTTATGTGCATCAATTTAGTTTTTTTTTGCATTTATAATTAATCCAGAATCATGAGACCATTTTAAAAGTTCAATGTAGTATTTTTGTAAAAGGTCCATACATGTTTGCAAATCACTGCTAGAAATTACCAAAGCACTATCATCCGCATACACAAAGTGCTTTACATGTCTAAAAATGTATTTAATGAATGATACATAAATAATATACAAAATTGGACCTAATATGGAACCTTGAGGAACTCCTGCCATAAACTTCCTTTTTTTTTTACTTAAAGTGTTCAATAGTTTCAGTTTCATGCATCGGTTGCTTAAGTAATTTTCAAAGAGTTTTAGAAGTTTTCCTCTAATTCCTATAACTTTTAGTATTTTAAGTAATTTACAATGGTCAATAGTATCAAAAGCCTTGGAATAATCTATAAATAAGACTAAAGTATGTTTTTTACAATTCAACTCATTCTTTATTAGACTGGCAAACTTTTGAAGTACAATTCAGTGCTCTTTTTTTGAAAACCGTATTGATTGGCATCAATAATGGAAAAAATTTCCAAATATTTAACTAATTTTAACTGAATGTATTTTCAAGAATTTTGTTGAGTGATGGTAAAATACTAACTGGTCTGTAGTTACTCAATACAGTGTGATCACCTCCTTTATAGATAGGTCTGATAATACTACATTTTAATTCGTCAGGAATTTTTGCTTGAAATAAGATTCTATTTACAAAATGGGTTATAATTGGACCTAAGGTTAAAATATGTTTTTTAATATCACTCATCCTGATAGTATCAATTCCTGGAGAAGAGCTTTTCATTTGCCTAACAATGTTTTCTATATCAGCCACTGTGGCTCTTGGTAGGTACATGCTTTGAGGCATATCCACCTGTTCAAACCCAGCTGTCTTGTAGTTGCACTTATGTAACATATTGTAAACACTTTCAGAAAAATAATCAACAAAATCATTAGTTACATTTTCTTTTGTTCGATCTTTCATCAGATATTTGGAGACAACTTCGTCACAGTCGTTTTTACATTTCATTCCTAAAATTTTATTACACTCCTCCCATGTTTTTTTTTGAATCATGAAAATAGTTTTTAAATTTATCATTTTATTATGTAGTTTTTAATTTAACTAACAATTTATTTAAAACATTTCTAAAAGATTTATATTCTTTTTCATAGTATTTGTTTGTTGGAGCATTTTTCCAACGTTTATATAAAAAAATCTCTTTTTTTAATCTTATTCAATGCATCATTAGATATGCAATCATTTTTGGCAAAAGGTTGTGTTTTAGATTTTTTACTTATCATAATTATACTATTTTTATACAAGTCATCAAAATAAGTTTTAATTTTTGAATAAATAATAAAAGAGTCTTTTACCTCTAGAAGTGATTTCCAATCATAATTATGAATATTGTTATCGATATGTTTTTGTGATAGAATCGTTATGTTATGAGATTTGTTAGAGTTTGCCCGTTCTATAGAGTTGAAGTGAATATTTACAGCCATCGTGTGGTGATCAGCAATATTATAATCACATATGCATGCGAATATTGAATTCAAGCCTGCTCCGACGGATTGATTTAACCTCACAAAAAGTGATCGATACAAGAGTACTTTATTTTATGTTGAACGAACACTTCCCTAGTAGCGCCATCTATGCATTTGATTAAATAGTTATTTGGTAAAATATTTTCGTAATTTATTATGATAGAATCATTTGTATTTAATAGATTTAAGTTAATGTCGCCAAAAAAGATGACACTTTCATTTGAATTAATATTGTTATTAAACACAGAAGATATTTCTGACAAAAATGCTTGTTTGTTGAGATTTGGAGGTTGGTATATAGCTAAATGATTTAATGTGTTATTATTTGGAAGTGTTATTTTTTGCAACTTGACTGATTGTTTTTGTTCCCGCAATCGCTGTAGGTGTGGTCGAGACCGCAATAGCTGCACCCAGGTTTCCCATTTCTCTCTCGCTGAAGACATCTTGCAGCGCCGTGACCGAAGCGTAAGCAGTGGTAACATTGCATTACCAGGTTTGCTAACTCTAGAAAAGAAGCAATTTCCATTTTCCGTAAATGTATGTCCCTCGAAAATTTCCTTTCTGTTAAACGTTCTCAGGCAGAAGTTAAACGTATTTTGAAAAATAAAAAGCGGTCTGGATGGCGAAAGTTCTGTGAAAACTTGTCTCCTGAATCTTCCCAGTCATCTGTATGGTCTAATTTTAAAAAATTCGGTTCTTCATATGCTCCGCAGCGTTCCAAACACATTCCAGAAGAAATTATTGAAGATTTCGCTGATAAGATAGCTCCTCCATCAGTTGCCAGATGTGACGAAATGCCTTCTTTTATTTCTTATCCATCCCACTCTAGCTGGCTGGACTCCCCTTTCTCTGTAAGTGAATTAAAACAAGTAATCACTTCCCTTACAGACTCTTCTCCTGGCCCCGATGGAATAATATATAGCTGCATTAAAGCATTCTCAGACATGTCGATTGAATATCCTTAGTTAATTACATGTTCGAAGCAGGATTTATTCCGGAAGTCTGGAGGGTACATAAAATCCTTCCGATTTTAAAACCAGGGAAGAATCCATCTGAATTCTCATCTTATTGTCCTATTGCTCTATCGTCATGTTTAAGGAAAGTAGCGGAACATTTAATAAAGAACAGATTGGAATGGTTTTTTGAAAATCAAGGAATTATC
>JAHDVE020012029.1:0-17060 GCA_022606495.2 Halesus radiatus
TCTACTAGGCTTTGAGAGTTGGAATAGAAGAAAAAACCGGGTATGAGCTTTGCTACAAATGAAAATTATTTTCGAGCAATAACAGTAAATAAGTACTTAGTTGTCTGTCAGAAACAAGTAAAATATTTTTTCAGTAAACATAATAAATTATAATATAAAGGTATAAATTTGTTTAAACCACTTTAATTTAATATATATGTATATAATAACCCGACTGGTTTCGGAAGTACCCTTCCCTCGTCGGGAATATATTAAAACTAAACTACCATATAATATAATGAAAGATACACATGAATATTTAGTTGTTGGGAGTGGGAGACGACCAAAGGCAAAGGGGTAAGTAGGGGTGTTTTGCACCATAATAATAAATGAAAAAAATTAGATGATTTAGAAGCACTGGAAATTCGAAAATCCCTAAATAATAATTCTAGTATATTAAATAACTAAGTAAATTTATCGTATGTCCTCTTTTAGATATTTTTCCAAGCATCGCTTTGTTCTTCCAAAAATTTATACTATTTATATATTCCTGACAAGGGAAGGGTACTTCCGAAACCGGTCGAGATTATTAAATATATTAAGTGCTTTTTACGAATATATAATAAATTATTTTTAGATCTCTTTTTATGACATGAGAGATAATAATATAACTACCTACACACATCTTCCCTTGATAATAAAGAGGTTAACTGATTCAATTCATTTAGAAAACAGTTATCTTCCATAGTTATTTCATTCATACTTCTTCCTACTTCATACTAATTTAGTAAATTTCATACTAAACCACGTTTATGACAAATGAATAATACTTAATACATTTTAGATATGCCGCGCTACCAAAAGTCAAACCTTATAATTATTGTATGTATTATCAAATACCCTAGATTAATAAAATTGGTATTATTTCTGTCTTTTCTGTGTATATTCTAACATAAAACATTATTTTAACGAAAATATTTGAGTTACAAGCTTATATTATTTGTAATCTGTAATTATGATGAAGCTTCATTTATAGTTGCGAGACTGGTATAAATTTTTAGAATACATTACAATACAAGATGTAATCCAATAAGTAGTATTCAGTGTGATATTATGAATACATAGTAATGAAGCTAACAGTAAACAATGCAGTTGGATTAAACCGGCAAAAAATTATTGTAACCTATTACCGTAAATTATATATTGAATTAAATAAATATAATATTAAATGATAAGATGTGTAACTTATTTACCTGACTATAATTGGCAAACTGCTACAGAAAAGCAAATGCAGCATTAGGCCATGGCATGAAACTATGTTTGGAAATGGTATTTATGTATTTGATTCATTTATGAGAGAAACTGGGGTAACAGTAGAGCTACGGAAGGGCAAAACTAAGCATGATTCAGACCATAACCGGACCAAATACAGTTCTATCAACAAGCATAGTTGCATGAGTAATATGCTGCCCTCATAAGTAAAAACACAGCATCTTCCTTGAGTCTCATGGAAGATGCTGTGTCATTTAAGGTCATTTTATAAATATTTTCCAGTCCTAAAATTATAAATATTTCAATAAATACCAACTCTTCTTGTGCCACCAATCTTCTAATAAATGTAACATCAATGGAAAAGGAGGATAAAATAGCAACTGTAAAACTATCGTCTCTATACTTAAATTTTCTAATAAAACTGTGTTCATCTGAAGCGACCTGACAGGTAAGTATGTTTTTCTGTATCTGTACATAGTTAGATAAAGAATAGGAAGTAATATTTGTACAGCGCCATTGAGGTGATTTTTCACAAAAACGGCGCTATACAAATCATCCAATTATTATTATTAATACAGCAATGTTTTTTCTGCACAATAATATTAAAACACGAAATAGTATTTTCTGAGAAAACAAATCTTTACAGATCAATTGTGGAGCGTTTTCACAAAGAAAAATTTTTACCCAAAAAGGCTTTATTTTTATTTTTTATTTTTAATGTAGCTGTATTATGGCAAATTCAGATTTTCACAAAGCAATATATTTACCTGAATTATGTATATGTACTAGAAAATTAATCATTTTTACAAAGTGAAACATCCACCAGGTAAAAATTTTCACAAAGCGAAATAACTAGGTTGTAACTTTTTTCGATGTGTTATCACTTTTCTTCCAAAATGGCAAATTTTTTGCATAATCAATCAAGTATTGTCCAGTTAACTGTTTGTGCATTAGGTTCTCAGAAAACCATTAACCCCAGGTGATTGATTATTCACTTAAATTTGTCTAAGAATAAAAAGGTTCTTGTAGATATTTCTCTTTGTGAAAACGTTTCAATTGCTAGAATGGGTACAGCATTTTTTTGTAACTTTTTTAATCCTCTCTGATGAAGGACTTAGCTAGCGACTCCCGACCGTGACTGGGAACACGACGCTTTGGACCGTTCGACCAACTAGTAGTTCTGATGAAGTCGTTTTCACTCTTCTCCAATCCCTTTGTTCGCTTCTATGGAAACGTATGCACCTTTTGTGTTTATTTTGCAGAATTTATCTTAAAATTAGGTACCTACATACCATTCTTTACTTCACATAATCTATATATATGTGTTACGGTTGTGATTTTCACGGGTGTAAAATGTAGAATAATTTTCTCGGTTTACCCTCGTAATGTAATTAATTTACAATACGCGGGTAAACTGAGAAAATTATTCTACATATATATATATTTATATATATATATAATACTGTGTCTATCTATCTACCTATCATTATTTGTTATTTTGTTATAAAAAAAAAAGAAGATAATAAAACATTATTATTATATATAAAAGACAATATTTCTGGATATACGCTATGGACTACTGGACCGATTTATGCGTGGTTTTTTTGTAAAATAATATGCATTGTCCAGAGAAGGTTTAACGCTATTGAAATGTATATAATAATTATATAAAGAAGAGTGTCTGTGGGTGTTTTTTATACATTTCTACAGTTTTATTCCGAGCTCGATGAAATTTTGAACACTTGACCTTCAAGAGGTAGGTCACTGTCTACATGAGATTTCGAAAAACCACTCCTATCCGCCTTTCCCGCCCCTTAAAGCGGAATTTTGGTACTTCTTGGTGAAATTTTGCACATTTAATGTTCAAAATAAGAAGAAAATTAATTAGGGATTCGGTAGTGTAAGGGTAGGTATATGGGTAGGGGTAGGGGTGGGGTTAAGGTGGGGGTATGATGGAGGTGGGAATACGGGTAGGAGCAACACCAGTGGCGTGCATTGCTCTATGACCAAAGGTGGGTTGTGCGTAATTTTTTTAATTTAAAAAATAAAATAATAACTTTGTTTACATCACTTTTATTCGTTATATACTTTTGCCAACCGGGTTTCGCTATTACCGTCAGGGCAGTATAATACTAAACTATGAACTAAGATACACATGTGTTATGGATTGATAAAAGCGGGCGAGTGGAGGGCCGAGGATGGGAGATCAGCAGGTACCTGGCAGGGAAAGGCGTGTACTTTGTTTATTGGGAATAATTTAAGAATTGGACTTTTGTTTAAATTTATTTGGTTATTAATGAGCTAGTATTAGTGTTTTTGGCTTTCCTTATTTATAACGCTTCTAAATTATCAAGTCGAATGCCTGTTCCATTTTTATGCAGTAAACTAGTGCCTGTATTTTTATTGAATGTGTAGTCTGCTTCTAAGAGGTAATTTTTTAAGTTCGGGTATGAATTATTGTGCATTAAATATTTGAAAATGGCTATTTTATTATCATGTTCCGCTGATGGTTTTGACCAACTGAATAAATGACCGTACAAGTTCCTCAATAAATTAATGGAAAAATACTTATTGATTAGAAATAGGTCACCTTTTAAAAAAAAAATTCTTAGGGTAGGAACAGCTTTTCAGCTTTTACGGACTGCACGCCAATGGGTCAACCAAACTTCAAAGCATTACTCCTAAACATTCATAACCCCGGGCACTTCGGGTAGTATTATATAGTCCACCTAGTGTATTGCTTTTTTGTTTAGTGGAGGGTCTTTTAGAAGCGACCCGTTCTCATGTGACAAATGTCAACCGTGTGCAAATGTTGGGCGCGCGTTTGGCGTGTTTCCCGACTGTGCACCGGTGCCGAAGGGATCAATGACGCTAGTTCCTCGGAGCATCTTCCATTAAAATACCGGTAGAACAAGGACAGCATTCCCACCTGACATCTGTGCTCCAAAGATTGCAACCCGTTTGTTAAGATAGGCGACTCTATCAAACGGACCGCCCATTTCTGCACAGAGTCAAGGGTTTTTTTCAGATATTTTGGGACTCCCGACCAGAGGTGGCTGCCAAATTCTACAGTTGAGCGCACTTGCGATTTGTACAGGGTCAGCAGTTGTGTACTATTAAAGTATCTGCGAGCTCTGTACAATACGCCCAGCTTCTGAGAGACTAACTTTACTCGGGCCTCGATGGAGCCCCATACCTGAGCTGGTCACTTAAGGTTACACCAAGCATATCAATGGAGGACTTGTTGGGAAGATTGCTTCCATTAAAGGAGACTTCCATTAGCTTCATGTAAAAATTATCTCCCCTCCATTCAACGTTCCATCGCTTCTAAGCCTGAACTCAACTGCAATTTTCCCAATTAAATGTCCAAGAGCACACTTGAAGGGTGAAAGCCAGAGACATAAAAAAAAAATAATAATAATAAAAATTGTTAATGGCATTTTAGTCTCCGAATGGAAGGAGCTGCCATACGACTAAAAACCGTGTAATATGAAAGCGCATTTCATCACGTAAGTCAAGTCTCGGCAAACTTTCTTAAATAAATTCAAAATATTCTTTGAAATCTGACTTATAGAATGGTAAAAATCTACATAATTTCTTGGTTTGATCCTGAACCTAGAAAAACATCACCTGCGGCACATTCCTTTATGGCTTCCTAAATATTGTATCACTGGGGATGGTTACGAACAATTGGAGATGGGGGATGAGTACTTTACTGGATGCTCATGCCAGTGACATTAACTTTAAATGGCCGTCTTCCTCTTGAGGGTACGGATTTGCAAATGAAACAGTGACTATGAAAGTCGTCAGACAACTGATGACTGGTTTGACCGGTTGCATCCCTATTTATTGAGATAAAATTGTAGTTTCTACACATATTAATTATTATAATCTCTACACAGGAATGCATGGGAGCAATAGAGGAACAAAGAACATATTTTAAAATGCATCATGGGGCCGAAAAGTAATTACTATTGAAGTCCCATGACCGGGGCATAATTCAACCTCAAAAGCTCCAAGCCATGTGTACGGTGATTTTATGTAAACAAAGGACCTTATCAATAGATGCATAACCGTAAAAATATTGAGAAAACTATGGAACAAATAAACATAAATTTCTTTAATTATTTTTATAAATTTGACAATTTCAGAAGTACGGTAAGGTATAAATATAAGAAATACAATTATATTATAGAATTTTGATCCTGTGCTGAGGCAAACTAGGTTTTGGATAAGGGGGTTTTCAGCGACTTCTATATTTGAACTTCAAGGTTTCGGTACAGTATTTTCAGTAATTTCTATGACGTTTGTTAAGAATATTAGTCAGTTCTTCTTCTGTTAATTCCTTAAGTCAAGTTTTGCTGGACTTAATGCAATTATTGATTGAATTAATTTGTTGAATACTAGATGGGAGTTTGGTGTATAACTTTATAGCTAAAAATTCAGAGCTTCTTTGTCCAAAGGTAGTATTGCACTTAGGTACATTTAGATTGTGTATTTGCTTTGCTCGGGTATTATGATCATATGGGGTGTTTGCCTATTGTCTTTTTTGAGATGATGAACCAGAACATTTTTGGAAAAGATTTTTTGTACACTTGGAACGTCGAACTGTTTAAAGATTTCTGTTGTTGACATCTTTATGGGAACCTTTAAAATGGTCTTTATGATACATTTCTGAGATACATTCAGTTGCTTTATGTTATTTGATGCTGCTGAGCCCCTTCCTAATATTCCATATTCCAAAAGAGAGTTAGAAAAAACATAATTACAATAAATTTTTGGTAAAAGTCTCTGCTGTCCGATACAAATATGATTGGCTACGGGAGATTGGGACTGAAGGAAAGGAATTAAAGTAAGTGGAAGCAGGACAACTAGTGGGAATAATCAGTGCCTTTTTAATTTAGACATGAATTAATGGCATACAATCAATTTTGTCATTCGTAAATACAGATTAGTGGGCATGTGTGGGTGGGACTCTTTTAAAGTCAAGAATATTCGGATGCACGGAAATTCAATACGATAAGAGTAAATATGCATATAAGCACGACTTATTCTTGTTAGCTTTTTTAATATTAAAAAAAAACCCAAACTACGAACCTAAAACCTATTTTGCATATAATACAATATATTAATTGGACATAAAATTGGTTTTTAGATGCTTACTTTGGATTTTATTCATAAATAATTTTAAAAAAAACCAAACAAAAACCTGAAAGTTATCCAAGCTTTAAATTAATAAAAATGTGATTTTGCTACTCCGGTGACCGAAGTAATAATTGTTCCTCATTGTAATTAAACTAATAAAAAAAAATCATTAATTTTGTGCATATTAAGAAAGTCGGGCTTATATGCATATTTAAAGCAATAAGCTTTACCCAATTAACAAACAGCAAGTATTACTTTTATATATTTACCTAAAAAATAATAAATTCTTGAGAGGAACAACTATTACAATACTAGTAGGAAGTTTTATCTGACAATGGTAAATACATAAAGGAATATTGCATTTTAATTATTTAACTTTGTAAGAATTATGTGTAAATAAAATAAAAATAGTAATGACATTTCATCATAAAAATCATAGGATTATTGAAACATGACTAATAATAGTTAAAAGGAATTTTGTTGGCAAATTCGACTGATGCCAAGATAAGATGATACGCAATCGATGAATCATTAAATTATTATCTTGGATATTGTACCCATTATCCTTTTATTTTCACTTCGTTCGTAGTGTTCGTACACTTCTGTGATGACGGCGACGGCCGATGACAAGCGATGACAGCGAATGTGACGGACGTGGTTTTAGAAAGTTGATGTTCGTAAAAGGTCTTATTATTATTCATCACTCGAATGAGTAAGTAGGGTCAAATGAGAAAAAAAAACGCTAAAATTATTCTATATCGTCGCTGCATATATAATATCACCTGGCAAAATATTCTTGACAAATAATAAATTTGGAACTAAGCTTGTTATTTCTATGGCAACACCACGGTCTTTGACATTTCATTGTTATTTTTCAAAAAGTACCATAGGCTCAATGAAATTATAATTCATCTGAGCATAATATACCATTATTGTTTGCTTTAGTTATTTGTCAATAGTTACAAATCATTTAAAATGAATAGACCAATAAACCGTGGAACAAGGGAGGTTATTTACTGTGTATTCTGGCACTGTTTAGCGGAATTTCACGCTAAGAAACTAAGACGCTAAGAGTCTAACTTTGAAGACGTTTACAAACCCATTACTGAAATGACTGGCAAGTTATAATGGTCTGTTGACAAATTTCGTACGTATTTAAATAATATTTTTGTGGATTTATTCTGATTTTTAAACAATTGCAATGTACATTCATATTCATATTTGAGGTTAGGATTCATTTGACAGTTTATTGTTAACAAAAACGTCGAGAAGAATATCGACTCAAGTCAATTTTCTTTTTAAATTTAATATAATTTTATCGTTAATTATTTTTTGAACTGGAAGCGGGAAGGATGAAACATCGGGAAGCTGAAAATGAGAAACAAGAAGAAAAAGAGAGAAGCGGCGAGAAGAAAAAAACAAAACATAAATGCAGGGAGCGGAAAGTTAGAAACTGAAACATGACGAAGCGGGGAACACAAACACTCTCTCTTAGTAACAATTTATTTTATTTTATTATAAATATTTTTTAATTACTGCAAATTATCAGGATTTTCCATCAATACCCCCCTGGCGGGACTCTTTTACTTAGTGCACAGTTACTTAGTCTCTCACTTACATTTTCTCTTGGTAACAATTTTTTTTTCTATTATAAATATTTATGAAATTTCTACAAATTATCAGAATCTTTATCAGTGCCCCTTGGATCCCGAGAAGCAAGAAGAAGAAGCGTGAAGCGGCGAGAAGAAAAAAAACACAACATAAATGCGGGAAGCTAGAAACTGAAACAAGGAGAAGCGGGAAATAAAAACAAGCAGGAAGCAAGAAATTAAAACCAATGCTCAATCCATTCCTTTATTCCTATCCTACCTATCCTACATTCCCATATTGGCTCTAGGTTTTCATGTAAACCACATTATTAAATTCTATCCTCCTCATCCTTAGAGCATGTGCTTCAAATTCTAGCTTAATCAGTGCCCCCTGGACCCTGATGTTCTGGGGGGGACTCTTTAATTGGAGCACTCTTACTTACTCTCTCAGTAACATTTTTTTGTTTTAATAAATGTTTTTTAAATTACTACAAATTATGTATTTATTTAATATTTTCCTCATTCCATCTTTCTATTCACATTTATGAACACCGTTTGTATAAAGTAAAAATAAACATCTTCAATAACTGTTAATTCACTTTGTGGCATCATTTTAAGTTAAATAATACAATATATTCACTTGGACCATTGTGCCCATGAGCTATATTCGTGTTTCCATTTAAAACCATTTGAACGCCATCAATTTTTTTCTACCTTTAAATGTCTAACTGTGTGTGACAGTTTTGGAGAAAACGAGTTATTGGTACCATTCGACGCATTTTTTTCTCTATCGTCTACTATATACCCTATGTGACAATAGTTTACTCGGACTTTATTAAAGCTATATTAAATAAATACTATATTGTGCCGGTGTCCTAAATTGTACATTCGAATTAATCGCATGTGACGAAGCGTCTAATAAGCTTTTTGAAGGTGCTTTGTCTGTGCTCTTTTCGGCACATAGGATATATTTAGTTAGTGACTATTGTAGCTCTTTTAGGTGAGTTTTTTAACGAAATTATTTCAGTTTAACAAAAATAATATTTTATATAAAAGTGTTATTATAAGTGCAAATAATTAGAAGTAATGTAGTAATTTTGGTTTGTTTCAGAATGAATAATTGTTTTAATTGTTTTTGTGTTTAATTCATAGAAATCCGTAAAAAAAATTAAAATTGTATATTAATCAAATTTAATAAGGTTATAATTAAGTTCAGCAAGTATTTTTAGTTTTTATTATTGTGACAGCTGTTTCGGCGTTTAAGGTCATTTTAAAAACTCTTGTTCAAAAGAAGCGTATTATTATTTTTACCTCGAATGAGTAAGTAAGGTCAAATAAGAAAAAAACCTGCTAAAATTATTCTATATCGTCAAGGCCATTTTCAAAACTATTGTTCATAAATTAGTATTGAAAAAATCCCGTGTGCACAAAGTATGCACAGAATAAATCCTATGTTCACAAAACACCATAAAATGTTGTTTTTTTAATATAAATATGGATATATACTAAAAACAATACACTTGTTAAGCTGGAAAACTTGTATAATAATTATAAAAAACATTTTTTCAAATCTAGTACTTGTAATTATTTTTTAAAACAGTTTTTTTTCAAACGTCACATAAGCTATATTATATATACATCGACGTAATGTTATGTTAATGGTTTTTCTGTTTAATTCGTAGAACTCCACTTATTATTTTTTTTAATTTTATGTAAATCAAATTTAATAATGTAATTAAGTTCTGCAAGTATTTAAGTTTTTAATATTGTGAGAGCTGTTTCGGCGTACAAGGAAAAAAAAAGGAAACAATAAAAACAATCGCGGTTAATAACGGCTTTAAGGCAAATAACATTGAAAAAATTATAAAAAGTAAGAATCACAAAAATAAAATTAGTGTTTTCCAGGAATGCCCTACTATCCCAAAAAGCCAACATTTCGGTTTTCAATAGTGCAAATACAACCACTCCGTGCGAATGATATCATGTTCCATGGGTCGATCCGTTGTGCATCTTAGAGTAACAGGTGTATTATTACTCTAAGTTGAGCACATTCGCACGCGGATATGATATGTGATATTCACGTCTTTACAAAATGGGCAGGATGGCTCAAGGGGCGAGCAGGGCAGATCTAGTCAGGGCGCGAGACTACACAGGCGGATTTGTCGGGCGGGCAGGCTAGGGGGACAAATTCACCAGGCATACATCTGTCTGTGAATGCTATGTAGTAGGGGCGGAAAAATTTTGTTTGCGCTAGGTGGCGTTTGGATCAGGGCCAGCCCTGACAGTATTCATGCATTTTTCACGTTAACCTCATTCTAATTGCTTTCAACTTCAAGCTCGAGACATATGTGTAAAAATAGTTAATGGTTTTCATTACAACTTAGAGCTTCTCCCTCGCTTCACTCATAATAATAATAATAATAATAATACTCGGATGATTTGAATAGCGCCGTTTTTGTGAAAAATCACCTCAAGGCGCTGTAGATAAGCAATCATGATACATGAAAGGTATCGTTATTCTCTGATAATTATCATTATCACCCGAGATTATTATCACGTACGGACGTGTTTTTGTTCGTCCTATTTCTGCAAAGATTATCTTGTACTAAACCATCCAAAATGGCAGACCCTACGCTTCGCGACTTGATGAATATAGTCACCGAACAGACTGCAGTGTTGAAAGATGTTTTACAGCGAGTGAAACAACTCGAAAACGTTATTACTTCCAAGTTAATTATTTGTGATAGTGCGCGAAGTGTCAACAGTGAGATTGCAGTAACGGCCGGTCGCTCTTCGGTAATCCCGAACACTTCCGAACGCGCAGCCGAAGATGCGAGTGAGCTGTTTCGTCCGCCACTGGAGCTGACCGTATGCGCTCCGCCGCTTCTCACTTCGGAATTTACGAGTATTGCCGAACGCCCAGCCGAAGGTACAAGCAAGCAGTGCCGTCCGCCGGTCTCAGCGTCCGCCCAGCTGTCGCTGCCCGACTCGTTCCCCTCACTCCCCGCTGTTGTAAACAAAACTATAAACAACACTCGTGAAATGCTGCCTGTCATTCGTAAGATTACAACTAGATCTGCAACTAAAACCCAGGTTGCAGGCAAGATGGATGTTGGCGTGCAATCTTCGACATCTCCTGCTTCACAGATTGTATCTGCTTCGCTATTGAAGATTACACAGCAGCCGTCTACATCGACTGCAATTGATAGTTCCGCTCCAATTACAAAGGTTAAGAAGTTTCCACCATCTTTACCACCTACACCGGTAACATCTGACGCTCCGACTACTAGGGAGACAGTTACAGCCGATGCCATCATTTCACAACCCTCTTGTCCGTCTAAACCACCCGAATGGATCAAAATTACAAATAAGCGGCGTGTCACCGTAAGGGGTAGCAAAAAAACGTGCGCAACTGAGGCACCAACTAACATTTTTTTTCACTGTTACCCCTTACATCCTGACACCTCTTGTGATGACATGTCGCTTTACCTTAATTCGCTCGTAAATACCGTTTCGTTTCAAATAGCAAAAATTAAATCTAAGGGTGAGTACTCATCTTTTAAAATTGGCATGCCTCAGTCAGCCGTTGCCGAGGTTTTGAAATCAAAACACTGGCCGCGCGGCACATTCATCAAAGAATGGCAAGTTAGGCTGGCGGCGCCGCGACTTCCAGCTGTCGTGGTCGGCAACAGCTGACTGGACTTACATAGAAAAAAGTGCTTTTACTACCAGAATGTTCGGGGGTTGAAAACTAAATGCTCGCATTTCTACAATAATGTTGCGGCCGGTGACTATGATGTCTTAGCGCTAACCGAGACTTGGTTGAATGCGGGTGTTTTAACCTCTGAGCTTTTTGGTGGTAACTTCTTAGTTTTTAGAAGGGATCGAGACAATGGAGATGGCCACAGGCAGGGTGGCGGTTGTCTCCTTGCCTTTAAGGGCGTGGAAGGGTTAAAGGTCGAACGCATCCACGCCCTAGAAACTGAGCAAGAGGATTTATGGGTAAAAGTATCTTGCAAACTGTCTGTCACATACATGTGCGTAGTTTATTTCCCGCCTAGCAGTAGGTGGGAAGTATTTAAGCATTTTTTTGACAAAATACACGCTAATTTTGATGAAATTGGTAAAAAGAATATTATTATACTGGGAGATTTTAATTTGCATTCCGCTCGGGACGCCTCTAAGGTGGAATCCGACTTTGAATACCTATGCGCAGTCTTCGGCCTTTCACAGTGTAATAATATTCAAAATTCCAATTCCAGAATCCTTGACTTTGTTCTGTGTAATGCCATTCTTGAGGTGAGACGTTGTGTTTTTCCACTGTTGCTAGAGGATAGCTATCATCCGGCCATTGAATTCCAGTCCAGTTTGATCAGATCGCCCTTAAAAAGTAATAGAGCCCCCACCCTTGTAAATAAAATCTCAAGGGGGTGGAATTTCAACAAAGGTGATCTCACCGGCTTGTACGATTCAATGAGCCGGGTGAACTGGCAAAACCTCTTCACATTTGCTACCGTGGATGAGGCGGCGCAATATTTCTACACTTGTATTTACGATGTATTTGATTCATGTTTTCCCAAAAAAAATGCAGGCGGTGGTGGTCGCAAATATCCGAAGTGGTTTTCGAGAGAAGTCATTTCGAATATAGAGATCAAGCATGCCCTTCACAGGCGTTGGAAGGCAGGAGGACATCAGAGTGAATACGATCTGTTTAGTTTTTACCGGGCATTGGTTAGGCGCGAGGTTCGAGTGGCCTATCGAGCTTACGTGTCTGAAATCGAAGGTAACATCATGCACGATCCCAAGATGTTCTGGCATTACATAAAAACCCTTCGGAAGGATGGTGGTCTTGAAGATACCATGATGAAAGGTGATCAGGAATTTCATGGCTCGGGTGTGGCAAACGCGTTTGCTGATCATTTTCAATCTGTCTACAGTAGAGACCCTCCACTTCTAGATATTAATAATGCTGCCGCATTTAATACCAGAGGAGCCTCTAACGTCGACTTATGTATATTTACGGAATCTGATGTTATGAATGCCATAAGACACATGAAGAACTCGCACTCTATCGGCCCCGACTTCGTTCCCGTATTCTTTATTAAAGGGTGCGCTGAATTCCTTAAAGCACCTTTATCTTTTATATTTAATCTAGCTATTAGTACCTCCACTTTTCCAGAATTATGGAAAATTTCAAAAATATGTCCTATTTTTAAAAATGGTTCCAAAAAGTCAATCGAGAATTATAGACCTGTTGCCATACTCTCAGCTCCTGATAAACTATTTGAAAAACTAATCCATAAATTCATTGTACCTCAAATAGACGCATATATTATCCCCGAACAGCATGGTTTCAGAAAAGGAAGATCTACGGAAACCAATCTGATGGTTTTCACTGACTATGTTGCTAGGTCCCTAGATAGTGGATACCAAGTAGACTGTTCGTATAATGATTTCTCCAAAGCCTTTGATACCGTGAATCACGATATCTTACTAACAAAACTTGCCCAAATGGGTTTCTCCCTACGTATGCTAAAGTTTTTTAGAAGTTATCTCAAAAACCGGAAGCAATTTGTCACACACGGAATTTTTCAATCCGCTGATTTTCTTGTTTTTTCTGGGGTCCCCCAAGGGTCAATCCTAGGGCCTCTTCTCTTCTCTATTTTCATTAATGACATTGCTAAAGTCATCCGTTTTTCTCGCTTTCTCCTTTTCGCTGACGATCTCAAATTATTTCTACTAATTAGAAATATTTTAGATTGCCTACATCTTCAAGCTGACATTGATAACATCTCTGAATGGAGCCTACGAAATCAGCTTCATTTCAATATCTCAAAATGCGTAGTCCTGTCTTTCACCAGAGCATTTAGTCTCACCTACCACAGATATACTATGCTCAGTCACAATCTCAAACGTGTTTCTACTATAAAGGATCTTGGAATCGTGTATGAAAGTAAACTTACGTTTCGTGTTCATATCGAAGGGGTATGTCAATCTGCATTAAAAATGTTAGGATTTGTCATTCGGACCGTGAGGGTTTTTCGGGATACCCGTACTCTTAGAATATTATACTTCTCTTTAGTCCGTAGTAGGCTGGAGAGTGGGTCGGCTATTTGGAATCCTCACGAGACGGGGTGCTCCCTCATGTTAGAGAGGGTTCAGAAAAAGTTTTTGAGATTTCTTTACATGAGGGAGTACGGACTCTATCCGTGGCTATATCCAACTAACTTTCTTCTGGGCATGCTTGGATTTCACTCCCTGTAGCTCAGAAGAGAGGGGTATGCCGCTACCCACTTTTTTAGACTGCTGCGAGGCTCCATAGAGAATTCAGCTATTTTGGAACGCATAAGTCTTTATGTTCCTGATGACTATCTAAGACAGCGTCGTCATAGATTATTCTATCTTCCTACCTGTAGAACCAACCTGCCAATGGTTCTCCCGGTGGGGAGGAGTATATTGCTCCTGAACAAAATCTCACAGGATATCGACATATTTTGCGTCAGTGAGGAAAGATTCAAAAGGGAAATTCTATTGATTCTTGAAAGAATCTCTTCTCATTGACGCGATCTTCACCACTGCCTGAATTTATTTAAATATTTCTGAATTTATTTTTTATCTTTAGTATATATTTTTTCCTTGTACATTGTTTTACAAATACTAAATATATACCTGTTGTATCGGACGTCGTCTCTCGGAATATTTAAAGCTGCACAGTTATTATTAAATTATGTTTTGATTGTTAATATATGTAACGGGCGGTCTGGCGAGCTTGTTCGCTCCAGACCGCTCAAACTGAAATGACTGAATAAAAGTGTTGGAGCGGTACGGTTGGTGAGAGGGAGACCGACTTGTTAGACATCTACACGGCACCGGCGGTCCGCGCTTGGTGGACCGCATAAATAGCCTGCAAACGCTAGTTTGCGGCAGTTAGCATTTGACCGCCAGCCTGATAAGTACTCCTCTCTGCCCGCCGCCCGCTCTGACTTCTGAACCACTCGCCTTGTTTCACTCTGACCACTGCTTACCTCCATCGGACTACTGCCTCGGACTGGACCCAATAAGCAGCTGCCTCGGACAAGATTAACAAAAGTCGTTGTCGTCAGTACCGTTCCTCCTTGCAAAAGGAACGGTAGGAGAGCTACCTCCCCCTCCAAGCCTCGCTCCGTGGATTGGGATCAGTCGGCTTCTTCAGTTCGCTGGTGTGCCAGATTACGTCTGGTACATAAGCTGGTCCTTCGTGCCAGGATCCTTCTGCGGAGCAGAGATGGCCTCTTCACTACGCTCTAGGAAGATCATCCTTGAGGGGGGGAAATATTAACGATCCCAAGGCGACCGGGGCGGCCGCAGCCGCGCCCCCCGGTCCCCTGCCGCCCGGTGCCTTGCCGCACGCTGCTCTACCGTTCGCAGCCCGCCCCCCCCGCAGCCCTGCGGCCCGGTGCCCTGCCGCCCGCTGTTCTACCGCTTGCAGCCGGCCCCCCCCCGCAGCCCTGCCGCCTGCCCTGCTGCTCTATCGCTCGCAGCCCGCCCCCCCCGCAGCCCTGAGGCCCGGTGCCCTGCCGCCCGCTGCTCTACTGTTCGCAGCCCGCCCCTCCCGCAGCCCTGCCGCCCGGTGCCATGCCTCACGCTGCTCTACCGCTCGCTGCCCGCCCCCCCCGCAGCCCTGCGGCCCGGTGCCCTGCCGCCCGCTGCTTTACCGTTCGCAGCCCGCCCCCCCCGCAGCCCTGCCACCCGCTGCCTCGCCGCTCGCAGCTCGCCGCTCGCAGCCTCGCCGCTCGCATCTTTGCCGCTCGCTGCTCCTGTCCCCGGCCCGTTACACGTCGGCTACGTTACAGCATGCTGCCGCTCAGAGGAGCGCAGCTCCGAACCACCAGGCCCCGCTGCCCCTGGCCCTTTCGTCCCCTGCCTGTTCCACGCCGGCTAAGTCGCTACAAGCCGCTGCTCAGAGGAGCGCGGCACCGCAGGCCTGCCACAAGCTGCTTTGCCGCTCGCTGCCCTACCGCTCGCAGCCTCGCCGCTCGCAGCCTCGCCGCTCGCAGCCTCGCCGCTCGCAGCCTCGCCGCTCGCAGCCTCGCCGCTCGCTGCCCTTCGCTCGCAGCCTCGCCGCTCGCAGCCTCGCCGCTCGCAGCCTCCCCGCTCGCAGCCCTGCCGCTCGCAGGCCTACCGCAGGCTGCTTAGCCGCTCGCTGTCCTACCGCTCGCAGACTCGCCGCTCGCAGGCCTACCGCAAGCTGCTTTGCCGATCGCTGCACTACCGCTCGCAGCCTCGCCGCTCGCAGCCTCGCCGCTCGCAGCCCTGCCGCTCGCAGGCCTACCGCAGGCTGCCTTGCCGCTCGCTGCCCTACCGCTCGCAGCCTCGGCGCTCGCTGCCCAACCGCTCGCAGCCTCGCCGCTCGCAGCCTCGCCGCTCGCAGCCTCGCCGCTCGCAGCCTCGCCGCTCGCAGCCCTGCCTCTCGCAGGCCTACCGAAGGCAGCCTTGCCGATCGCTGCCCTACCGCTCGCAGCCTCGCCGCTCGCAGCCTCGCCGCTCGCAGCCTCGCCGCTCGCAGCCTCGCCGCTCGCTGCCCTACCGCTCGCAGCCTCGCCGCTCGCAGCCTCGCCGCTCGCAGCCTCGCCGCTCGCTGCCCTACCGCTCGCAGCCTCGCCGCTCGCTGCCCAACCGCTCGCAGCCTCGCCGCTCGCAGCCTCGCCGCTCGCAGCCCTGCCGCTCGCAGGCCTACCGAAGGCAGCCTTGCCGCTCGCTGCCCTACCGCTCGCAGCCTCGCCGCTCGCAGCCCTGCCGCAAGCTGCTTTGCCGCTCGCTGCACTACGACTCGCAGGATTACCCCTGCCTCTGCCCACGCCTCGCCGAGAAGGAAAGCTTCTCCGGAGGATACGCTTTGGCAGGCGCAGCTCGAGAAGTGTCTCGCTGCCGATCCTGATGATTCGCTGGCCGCTTGCCAGATTACCTGCCCGATGACCCCTGCCACTGCCGACGCCTCGCCGAGAAGGAAAGCTTTTCCGGAGGATACGCTTTGGCAGGCGCAGCTCGAGAAATGTCTCGCTGCCGAATCCGATGATCCACTGGCCGCTTGCCAGA